>JBCJKH010014912.1:19176-38569 GCA_039877255.1 Loriculus beryllinus | reverse complement strand
GGGGCAGGATCACCTCCTTCGACCTGCTGGTCACGCTCCTTTTGATGCAGCCCAGGACACGGTTGCTTTCTGGGCTGCGAGCGCACACTGCAGCCGGCTCATGTTCATTTTCTCATCGACCAACACCCCCAAGTCCTTCTGCGCAGGGCTGCTCTGAATCTCTTCTCTGCCCAACCTGTAGCTGTGCCTGGGATTACTCCGACCCAGGTGTAGGACCTTGCACTTGGCATGGTTAAACTTTATGAGGTTGGCATCAGCCCACCTCACAAGCATGTCACTGCTGGCTCATGTTTAGTTTCTCATCGACCAATACCCCCAAGTCCTTCTCCACAGGGATGCTCTGAGTAAAAAGCCAGACAAAAAAGCAGCCAAGAACTCCTGTTTTCTAGGAAACAGAGACAGCAGTCCAAATTCAACTGAGTAGAAGTAAAAGGTTTCTGCTAGTTGAGATTGACTTACATAATTTCTATCCTTTATTTTCTATTTATCAGCATGTAGGGGGGTTGGACTAGGTGACCTTCCAACCCAAACGATTCTATGATTCTATGTGATACCAACCAGTTCTGGTTTTAAGGATTTAAAATGAATACAGCTGGCTGTCAGCAGGTGGCTCTGTGTTAAGAGTAAGCTCTGTTCTTGATGTATGCACAGAACTGGAACTGTTTCAAACAGTTTTTGACTGTTTGATTCAAACAGTATTTTATTTCATAAGCCAGTAGGAAGATAACACAGGCCTATGATATGTCAGTAGGAAGATATTCGTCAAAGGAAAGAGAAGTAAATGAAAATCTTCTGCTTGAAGGGAAAAGTGGCAATGCTGACACTATGCTGCAAGAGGACATGTCTTCTCAGTTGAAGAGTAGTCATGTTGGTTCTAGTGGGTCTTCGACCAGATTTTCAGGTATTGCATCAAGCATTTTATTTGTGTTGGAGGGTTTGGGTTTTGTTTTCTTTTTAAAATCCCTAATTCTTATATAAAGGACATTTTTGAGGTATGATGTCACTGACAACAGTATTAGTGGAAGCACTGAAATGAGGGTCTTACCTATTTTACTGTGGTAAATGATAATTTTTCGATTTCTTTCAATGGCAGTAGGATTGGCTCTTCAGTGCCTCATTGGATCAGAGTAAGGGTTGCTGCAGTGGCTGTCTAGCAGGGCTGCAGATAAGGTGGTATCTGAAGTAATCCACGTGTAGCAATGGCTTCATGAATATATACCAATAAGCTTGTTTGAAGTTGTTTGTGTAGCTATCAAAATGACATTTATGACCTAGCACAGGAAGCTTTTCCTATCAAAGGTAAAGGACAACTCAGAGATCCCCTGCACCCTCTCAATTTGGCATTTTTCAGTTTTCTTTGGAAACTGAAACTGTGCACATGTGTCTTATCCAAAGGAAATTACAATTTAGTTAGATAAACAATATAACATCTACTAGATAACAAGAGGAATGTACTTTTGCAGTATTACAGTTATCTTCTTTCTTATTTTAATGGTGGGCAGCAGTTGTCTGTCATAAGCAGGTGAGAGAATACTGTGCAAAAGTATATTTAAGAGCCCTGTGAAGATGTGAGAATAGTGAATTTGAGTTAGCTTTTGAGAAAGAAATGTGGCTTATACTGGGTGACTGGGCTGTAGGGAGAGTACAGTGTATAATGAGGTGACAAAAAAAGGAACAATATGTTAGCCACAGGTAAATATTCCTGGCCATTTCCGTAGTTCAGTATATAGGCTGAATTAAATGTACTGAACTTGTACTGAAGATGTTTGGTTGTTTTTCATGAGACTTAGAAAGAAATTATGTCCTTTCCTGAAATTCAGTGTCTTCCAGTCATACCAGTCCTGTTCTGTGTCATTCTGCTTGGCAGTGAATTATCTCTTTGTCCTTAGAGCTTTATTTTCAGTTTATTTGGGGAGGGAAGATTTTTGCTTGGTTTTAGTATTCTGCTTCACTTAAGGTATAGGTTTACCTAAAGTAAGTCTAATGCAAAACTTTAAGAGAGGAAAAAAGTAAATCAGGTCCCTGAGGTTCCCTGCATACTTGCTTTTCAATACAGCCTTGCAATGGCAGAGAGCTACTGCTCATTGCATTACCAACACACTGCGTTGCAAAGACCAGTCGGTTCATTACAGACTGGTACTACCTAGCACATGTTGTTCAATTTGCTTTTCAAGTTTTAGAACCGTATGGATTAGATCTCCAGGCATCCCAGGGGACAGTTGCTTACTGCTAACATCTGTATGCTGGTGGTGCTTCTTTTTCCTTTGTGTCTTGGGAAACATGTTGCCAAAGGGTCCTGCAAAAGCCACTGAGGAGGGATTGCACAATCACAGAATTGCTGAGGTTCTAAGGCAGTCCTGGGGATTGCCAAGTCCAAGCACCTGCTCAAAGTAGATGGCTCAGGGCCATGTCCAGTAGGATTTTGAGTATTTCCAATGATGGAGATTCCATAGCCTCTCAGGGAAACCTGTGCCAGTGCTCGGTCACCCTTCAAATAAAAATGAAACTTTTCCTTATGTTGAAACAAAATTCTTCTGATTAAGTTTGTGCCCACTAGCGCTTGTTCTGTCACTGGACACCACTTGGAATACCTGGCTCTGTCTTCTTTACTCCCTCTCGCATAGTATTTATGTACTTTGATAAGATCCTCCTGAGCCTTCTCTGCTCAAGGCTAAGCAATCCCAGCTCTCTCAGCCTCTCCTTCTATATCAGATGCTCCAAGCCCTTAATCATCTTAGTGGCCCTTTGCTGGATTTGCTCTAGTATAGCCATCTGTCTCGTGTATGTGGGAGCCCAGAACTGGACCCATCACTCCAGATGTGGCCTCACTAGAACTGAGCAGAGGGGAAGGACCACTTTCTTCAACCTGCTGGAACACTTCTGCCGGTGCAGCTAAGGATATTGTAAAGCTTCTTTATGGCAAGGACATGTGGCTGGCTTATGATCAATTTGTTGTTCACCAAGACCCTCAGCTCTTTCTTTGCAAAGCTGCTTTCCAGCCAGTCAGCTCCTGAAGTGTATAGTACTGGTGCATGTAGCTGTTCCTTCCCAGCTGTAAGACTTGGCATTTCCCTTCATTGAACTTCATAAGGTTCCTGCTTGTCCACTTCTCCAACCTGTCAAGGTCCTTCTAAATGGCAGCACCACTATCTGGCATACCAACCATTCCTCTCAGTTTTGTGTAATCTACAAACTTGCTGAGGGTGCATTCTGTCCTATCATCTAGGTCATTAATGAAGAGGTTAATCAGTATTGGGTGCAATATCTACTTCTTGGACACTCTGCTAGTTACTGGTTTCTGCTGGACTTTGTGCCACTGATCATGATCTCCTGGGCCCAGCCATTCAGTCGGTTTCCAGCCCACTTCATTGTCCATTTACCTTGACTGCACCTTTGTTTGTCTAGGAGAATGTTACAGGAAACATTAAGGGAGACAGTATTGAAAGCCTAATGGAAGTCAAGATAAACATCAGCTCCTCTCCTTATCATCAAGCCAGCCATCACACCAGAGAAGGCTATCAAGTCAGTTAGACATGATTTGCCTTTCATAAATCCATGCTCACTGTTCCCAGGCACCTCCTTGTCATTAATGTTGTCATCAAATGGTTTCCAACATGATTTGCTCCATCATCTTCCCAGCTTGAGGTAAGGCTGATTGGCTGTTTGTTCCCGGGACCCTCCTTGCCCTCCTTGAAAACAGGAGTCACATTTGCCTTCTTCCAATGCTCAGGAACCTTCCCACATCACCACAACATTGCAAAGACAATCAAAAGTGGCATCACAAAGATATAAGCTAGTTCCCATGCACTCCATCAGGTTCCATGGACTTGTGTTTATCTGGTTCAAAAGGGAGAGCTTCAGCTTTAAATCAGCTCCCATGGGAAAAACCCTCACTGTGTTTTTTTTCTAGGTCTTTATCAAAGCAGATCTTATCAGCTTGTCTTGGATGTGGCCAGTTAAGATCCTGGGGCAGAGGAACGTCCTCAGGGCCTTGACAGTGAATTTGTTGGGCTGGCTGTTAGGATAAACTGTCAGATTTGCAGAAGAAGTAAGTGGGAAGTGGAACTCAAAGGAGCCATAACGTGATGAAACTCTGGGTTTTGCACTTCTGTCAGTGGGGAGAAGAAGGAAGGAACTAGGCAGATTTTACAGGTTTTAATGAAATTCTATTCTTCTGTGGCTACCATGAGTCACTTTGTATTTATTTAATCTGAGCATCCTTTTTGCATGTAAAGTGTTACTATACTGCCTCCTGAATGGGTTTACTACTTCTCAGACTCTTCTTCAGGAATTAGAGAACTGAGGACAGAAATGGCTTGATTAAATAAAGCTCATGCACTTACAAGAACTTACTGAAACTAAGAGGTGCCTACAACACATTATTTACAGATAAAACAACGCAGACTTCCTTTCTTTCTTGTATTGTTATATTGATAATATATACTTGTACCTAAAAATGACAACTTCGACACACTTGAGAATTTTTCTAATTTGCACACTGGTCTATTGACTTCTGTGGTCATTGATTTCTAATATTCATTACAAAACAATAAGAAACTCTATAAAACTAAACTTGTATACGGTACAGTACAAAACCAGTGCTACTTTCTAGAGGACGAAGGGTAACATCGTAAAAGAGAAGCACAAGAATGTAACATGGACATTTCTGCATTTTTAAATATGTTTTCATGATGAAATCTCTGTATGATGGAGAGCATTCACTGAAATTGCACATGCTTACATGAGAAACTAGTAAGGTCTTTGATTTCTTGATCCAAAGTAGATTATGAGGTATATAATCCATCTTTGCCTTGACTTCAAAACATTTAAAGGTAATTATATGTAGCTTCCAATATAATAATTACAGAAGAAGGATGTTTTACACAAAACCACGGATAAGAGAAGTCTATCTGAATTATTAGGTTTTTATGAATTATAATGACTTTCATATCTTGTTGTTTGTTTCCAGATGCACATTTAGGTTCAGATTTACTACAGACTAGTAAGTCAGTGGGGGATATGCTTGTGTAAATAACTGGCCTTAATCTCCTTTGAAGTCAGGTTACATCTGTAAGATTAATTCCTCCCCTCACTGCTGTTTTATGTCTAGATGAAATAGTTCAGGGATACAGAGCATGTGAAGAAATTTCCACTAGAAGTAGATTTTCTCCAGAACTTTGGAAATGCAGTATTGAAATCTTCTGAGCCCTTGTACTTTGTATATTTATTTCTACATTTGAAAAGTGAAAGCAAAATACTAATATTATATTATTGCAGCATTTCTCATCCCTTTTACAAATAGTAAATGATTCTATCAGATGCAAAGTGCAGGAGAAATCCAGCATTAAACTTCTAAGTTTCTACCTATACGTATAATATTGACTATATTTTACAGTAAATGAATCATTAAAATATTTATTGTCTGAAATTTTAAGCATGACCGATCCTGAGGCATGCTGAGCACCTGAAACAACACTTCAGAATCACCCAGTGTCTCCAGAAAACCTGACTATGTGTCACCTGATGGATGTGTTTGCATCGCAGAAGACTGCTGGTATTTCAGTCCAAACACAACTGATGGTTTTGCTGACTTACAGTGATGCTCACCGTGCCCTGAGCTTCACAACGTCACCAGAATTGTGTCCTCTTGTGCCAGTAGATGCTTTGCCCCCCATTTTCTTCAGCTGGGCTCACCAGCATCATTTGGTGGTATTGCTCAACAAGGCCAACATTAAACAATGCTTGGAAAAAGAGAATATCTGTATTTCTCAGAACAATGAGAATTCTTATTGCAATGGATAAACAAAAGTGATGGAATTGATTTTAGTTCTGTGTTGTCTGACAGCCTGGCTAATAATGCTTGAATTCATTTGAAAATAGAATAAAGCAGTATTTCCACCATGAATATCCAATTCATGGTCTTAAAGTGACCGTTAATATCATAGTATTTTGAAGGACTGCTGCATCACTGATTCAGCAACACTGCATTCTCATATCTAGTTCTACTTTCTCCAATAGCCCTATATTTGTATACCACCATTGCATATTTATGGCTAAAAGAAAAGCACTGTTAAAAGACAGATCTTTCACACTTAAAGAGGTTTCCAGCTTAATGTGATAAAGTTTATCCTTTCCCTGCTGACCTCTTTAATACCCAACATAATCTTTCTGTGTGAAAAATGTGTCTGTGTAACAGCTCTTAGTAATACTGAAAGTCGATAGCTAAGTGAAGAAAGCCTAGCGTATTAGCTTGTGATATTAATTGAGAATGCAGTGGTAGTGTGCATAAAAGGTTGCAGAGAATGAATGTATAAATGGTGTATATTAGGGTATGCACTGAAGTACTCAGCATGATTGAATGGGTTTCAGTAGTGGTTAGAAGTGGCTGCAGTTGAAGAACCTCCTGAACGTTAATTCTCATACCACCTGTATGAGGTGGGTCTATCTCTTTTGTCTCCAGGCTGCACTGGAGTACATTGTTTCTATGCATGCATTTCATAGCAGTATATAAGGGAAATAGCATGTGATATTTTGTAACTAAAATAGTATCATTTATTATGCTGAGATACAGAATTCTACTCCTCTGTGTTGTGAAATACATACCTTATTCTGAGATGAGAAGGGGCACACTTTGACCTCCAGTCCATTTTGCTGTTAAATTCCCCGTATAAAGTACAGAAGTACAAACCTGCTATTGTAATGCATTTTAAAATTAGAACTTCAGGAGCAAAACCTGTGGAAATCCAGTTACTTCTCTTTTGAATGAAAGTAGTTCTTTTGCTGCTTGAACACAGCATGCATGTGAAATGCAGCATCCTATAGTGCTATTGTCATGTCTGGTGCACGGATTAAAAGAAAATAGAAATTCCTCTTTCCACTGGTGGTGGTGAATAATTTGTTGCATTCCTTCGTGTTGGTGAGATGTTTTATGAAAGGCTTAACTGTAACACACTGTAAAATGGAAACTGCTGTAAGAACCATGATTCTGACTTCTCTACATTTTCAGTCTTACATATAGTACTGAAAGAAAGCATACTTTTGTATACAGTTTCCCTATGGGCATAAAGGGAAAAAATAGTTTAAACAGCCTTGGTACCTCTAGGAAGTTACTGGGAAAAAAGGTTCAGTCTGTGTTTGTTTGATAAAGTGGCCAACAGGAGCCAAATTCTAGGTGAAATGTGGAAAATACTGCTTGTGGGCCCCTACATAAGTACTCCAATGCATGAAAGTCTCTTTAATACTGTGAGATTAGCTAGTGTAATCAAAGGGAGAAAATATCAGTCCTTTAGCATGTATGAAACATGCCAACACTTGTCCTGTAAAATCTGACAAACACAACAAGAAATACTGCAAAGGAATCAGCCATTGATCATCATCCTGGAGTTTACAGCTATTTCCGCTCTTTGTTCTACCAGAAAGCGCTATTTGGGACCAGGCCAGCAAGCCTGGGGGTATAAAATGTTCTCCACCAGTGAGCCAGTGGGGGATGTAGAAACAAACTGGGATAGCTCTGGGAAGCTGAGCACCATTTGCTTACAGAGGAAGCACTTGCTTTTCAGAGCACAGGCGCCTTTGTATCAGTGCTCATGCAGAAAATCTTCATCTGTCTTGGATGCCTAATTGCAGATGCACTTATGTACTCCATCATGTATGTAGTGGAAAACATTCACAGCATTTTACAGCAGCTGGTAGGGAAAAGAGGCCATATGTTTAAGCATTTGGGGGGATTCACATTTCTGGCTGATGTGCTGCACTAACTGTGTTATGAATGCTTGCACTCACACAGAGAGCTGCTGGACACACATGCTGAGCGGAATTTCATCTGGCTAGCAAGGAAAAACACAGGGAGGACAAACTCTGGTACAGTTTATTTCAATCAATGTATGTAGTCAAATAGTTTTAATGCTGCACTTTGAAAACTTGGAACTGATGTAATGTGGCACCAACTGTGAACAGAGCCATCCTGCCTGCCACTTTGGTGCCTGAAGTCAGCTGCTCATGGTGGCCAGGGGCTGAGTTGAGTTGGGAAAACGATCTGTCTGTAAAATAATCCCTTTTTTGTTTACTGGGGTACTTTACAGGCAGATCACTTCACTCATCTGTCTCCTGGAAGAGTTCAGAAATGTTTGTACTGGCACACGGGGCGTAGAGGAGGTGGGGGAGACAGGATTGCTGCTTCGCACACACACACTGCTACTTTAACATACTTGAACTACAGCCCAAATAAAAACCCAGGCTGCATCCTGGACACAAATGAGAACTTGTGAATGGATTTCTGCACCTATCCCTTCCTACCATGCCTGGCTCCCAGCTTTGCAAATTGTTGGTGTGTGCCACTGAAGTCGATGCATAGATTTCCCTTCTTTGACAGGCTCTGGGATGCCAGTGCACACCAGCCCTAACTGGGTCAGACACTTTCTTTGTATGAGCAGGCTCGGCTGCTGGGAAACCTCGCTGGAGCCATGCACAGCAGCTTCTCGCAAAAGCCCCAGTCCCAGAGCAATGAGGGGAACAGGGTTAAGAGGGACAGCAAATGAAATGGGGCTGAGCTTCTACTACACTTGATCCCTGGCCAGCATAAGCTTCCTTGTGGGGCTTACAGTCAAGGCAAAAGTCCGAATAAGGCCCCGGCTGCTCCCACAGCTGCCAAGGCTAAGCACCCTGGGATCAGAGCAGTACCACCAAGCTCTGTATCTGCCACGGGGATCTCTGCTGGGCTTAGAAAGTAGGGGGTGGGGAAGAGTGAATAAGAGACAAGCGAGCCTATTAGTACTTATTATTTGTATTATTATAGCACCTTAGTGCCTAAGTTGTGGACCAGAATCACATCCTATTAGCACTGTGCAAACCCAGAGCCAAAGTACTACAGTCCCTGCCCAAGAGGGCTTACAATCTCTATTTCAGAATAGGGGGATACAAAGAGATGGGGGAAGTGGTGTGGTAAAAGGGAGCAGTGACAGAAGTTGATCACTGTGACGGACAGCATCGGTTTTGCAGTAAGAAGCATCAGTTCTTAAATGCTTAGCTGGATTTAGACATTCTTCACACAGTCAGTACTTGGTATTTCTTGTGAAACAAAGCATCAAGAAATCACACAATTTTATGTTATATTCAGTGAAAAACATTTTTCAATGCAAGAAACACATTAAGATTATTTTAAAAAATACTGCTTAGTTTGTATGTTCTAAGCAGATACCTAAACATGTTTACAAAGTCTACACATGCAGTGTATAAAGAAAGTTAAAAATTTTGAACCAACTTGCTTTGTGGCTCATTACTTGCTATGCACTTTTGTAAAAAAGATATTTTAATTCAATTTTTAAAGAAAAAATAGAAGGGATTTGATCTCAACTACTTTGCTGGACACACTTCTATTCTCCCTGTGCTCATGATTTAAAAAAATAATCTAAATAGAATGATCACCTTGGTGGAATGAAAACCAATGCTACATACAAGGCTAGAGGACAACTCTATGTATGTAGCTGAGTTTACAGGTTTCTCTGATCAAAAAAGTGTGATTACAACTCTGTGTGAGTGTGTCTTATGTGCATATGTTTAATAACTTGCCTGTGAGGGGTCAAATTCTGCTGTTCTGTTTCTCTAAAATCAACAGCTCCTTGACTCTGTGCTCTACTCTGCTGGCCTCCTACTGTGTGTCATAGTTAATACTGTGAATACCTCAGTAGAATTTAATATTCTTGGTTTTAAGTATAATTACCCTATGGTAGTGTTTGTAGGTTTGAATATCTTACAGAGGCCTGTAGGACTGTATAATTTATCCTCATGCAGAGGGATAAAGGGAAACAAGAACTAGCTGGACAGTTTGTAAAATCATTATAATTTTCCATGACCAACTACGTTATTTGCCATTTGCATAACCCCCACCAAAATCACATAAGTAACCTATACTCTTTACATGAAAATAACTTCCAATATTAGCTTTCTTCTATGCATTCTGTAACTTGCTGTAAACATCCAGGATACCCATATATATATATATATACATATACCCACACACACATGGAGGGGGTGTGTGTATACATGCATATGTGTGTATGTGTGTTCATACACACACACATACACACAGACATACATGCATGTACATATATTTATATGGATATATAGCTATGACATAGTGAGGAAACAATAATGTCATTTTTATTGCATTCTTAGGTATCATAGAACAAGGGTATTATAGGCACACATCTTAACTACTTGTCCTTACTACAGTCCTAAAGCTCATTTACCTGAGATCTGCATCTGTAAAAATAAAGTTCAATTTTTAGCTGCATGTTACAAAAGACTAAATATCAGCCCCACAGATATGAAATTATGACTTAATTCTGAGACTACTTTACTACAAGTAAAATATGCTATCTTATAAAAAAGATACTGCGGAAAGAGATACATATTAAAAAGGAAACATGGTTTTTAGAGGTTTAAAAATCTCCCTATGCCTTCCCACATTTGTAATAAATTTATAAAAATATTTGACACAAAAAATCTCGACAGAAAGCATCCTGCTGAAATCACATACCCTTTAAACCACCCATCTTGCAAAAGTTACATAGTTCAGGAGGGCAGACTCTGTATTGTGTTTAATTTTCATCATCCCGTCTGTAGTGAATAGTTTGTATTTCCTGAGCTATGAACATAGCCATCTCTCTGGTGCCCGCAGCAACCACTCGGCAGGACATAAGATCCAGGGGTCCCCCTAAGGACAAGAGGATTAATGAGAACTCTCTTACGTAATGTATAAAGGCAATATACTCTTAAATAGAAACCACGCTGTAATTAGATAGGTTGAGAAATGCTGAAACGTAATGAAAATAATCACTGAAAAATGAAAAATATGTAGCTCCTTTCAGGGTGTGAAGCACAACTTAATTCAGCAACTGCTATCTGGAAATCTCCTGCAAAAAGGTATCTAAGAAAATTCTAGGTACAGTGCCAAAGTATGCGACAGAAGCAGTGAATGTCTAGATTCCTTCAGACTCCAACAGTAAATGCAGTATTCCCTTCTCCTAGCAACAGGAAGGGATAGAACAGACATTAGTTCAATCAGCATACCTTTCGTAATTCACTGTATCTTTCCAAAGTATCCAAATATTGGTTAGCAGTAAACTGTTACTCTGAGATGTGTACCATATCAGTAAATAAAATAATAATCCAGAAACTGTACTGCCCTTTACTCCCTCTACGTAGTTCCTAGACATATATATTCAGACATGCACCTGAGAGTCCTCCTTTCCTGGGAGGCTGTCTCAGCTAAAATCTGTTTGGGATCTGAGCATATCTACCAATCTCCTAGTTCTTTACTGTAAATCTGATGCTTTAAAGATATTACTCAAAGTACTGGAAATACAGTTTGACTCAGAAGTCCTCCGATGTGATGAAACCCCAGGCTGGAATTACATCAGTGTGTTGTGAATAACCAGAGTCTAGTGAAGAGTACAGATGTTTCTACAGAATATTGCTAAAGATGAGATAGAGCCACAGGAGACTGTACTGAGGTAACACAAGTTGCCCTGAAACAGCCACTCAGTCCCCCCAAACCTCAATGAAAACAAGGATATTTTACTCACCTGAAGTGTCTATCACAGTGCCACCTGCCTCTCTAATAATGACAGTCGCCGCTGCCAAGTCCCAGCAGTGTAACCCAAACTGGTAATAGGCATCTGCAGCGCCGGATGCCAAATGGCACAGAGCCAGGGTCGAGCTCCCAATGACACGAACCCTAAACCCCACAAGAGGGGACATGGTAACATGAAGCAGAAAACGCCTTTGATTTCAACCTATGTGTTGAGATCGCAAAATGTGCAACATACTGGTTGGGTTTTTTTTAATGACCTGTGGTCACAAATGTAAGACAAATACTATAAAATATCTTACCCGTGTGCTTGGGCCATGAGCAATCTCTCAATGTTACCAAGGAACAACTTCAAAGTTGCAGGGTCACGTTTTGGACCAATTTCTGTTAAAATTAAGGCCTTCGAGATATCTGCAATGGTAGGTAGTTGTTTCCATTAATTCAACAGTTTCTAGGGTGATTCTAGAAATTTCTTTTTAAGTTAAACAATACTGGACTTTTCACAGAAAAACAATTTTCAACTCTCTTGTTTTACACCAAACTCTTTCATAGGCTAAGTGACAACTTTGCATAAGAATTAAAGTAAGACTAGATTTCTTATATCTAATAGTTTAATCCAAACACACTTAAAAAAACCAAAACAGAATAGGAAGATTAAGACCAAGAATATATTCTCACATTCCTTCTCTTTCCATACACTGACTGGTCAGCTTTTGGCAAATTCGCTAACATTAACATTCAACTAAAAATAATCCAGTGACCTAATAGCTATTAGTGATGCTAATCTAATCATATTTGAAAACAGGATGGCTCTTGAATAGGGAACTTTAATGTAATTTGTTAACAAATTATAAACATTTGGGAATACAGTAAGAGGAAAGAAAAGTTTCTACCTAAATCACCAGTCACCCAATAACAGCTCACTTTCATTCTGACATTTCAAAGACTGAAGGCACCTTATGACTGAAAGAACCCCTTTCTTATCACAAATTAAAGCAGTATCTTAATCATTAATACATGAATGTTTATTTGTATTGTGTTCAGCAAGGGTGATTATGACCTACAGCAGATGAGGTTATCAGCCTTGTGTAGAGTCAAAGGAGAGACTCACAGGGACTTGCAAGATGTTGAAGTAGTCCTCATGTGATATCTGAGTATTGTTAGTCTATAACAAGCGTATGCCAAAGGAGATGGAGATGGTTGATCAAATGCCACGTGTTCCTGCGTCTGCTGTGCAGCTAAACTCAGAAGAGTTAAAGATATACAAAACTCAAAAATTTAGCAGTTGACTATTCACTAACTAGGGTGTGCGCAAGGGTCAGAAGTCCCCTTCTACCTGGGTTAAAGGCTAGGAATTCATTCAGATAAGGAATGTCTACCTGGTTATTACAGCTAACTGCTCTAAAGTTGAAAATTCTTTGCAGAAGTAGCAAGGAGGTTTTCAAAAGCAAATCAGACTGGAGTGAGACATCGTTTAATTAAACAGGCTACTAATGAATTGAGCATTGCAGAGGAGTATTAGAGATTCAAGCAATGCAGTTGGTGAGTAAGAGGTATGTAATTAGATTAGAAGTTACAGATATCTCAAAACATAACTGTAGGAACATAGATTTAACAACCACTTCTTAAATTACTGCATTAAAACATAGAAACACCCATCCAGGCACACTGCAGGGTATTTGTTGTTTAGCCACCACTGAAAAAGCTGGATGGTGAAAGCAATCTGCCTTAGATCCTTTTGCATAACAAACTCAATTTATAATTACAGAACATTTAACGCATGCCTTATTGCTGAAATGCACCAAACATTCACGTCACACCAGTCATAGCTAGGTTATGACTAAGACAGCTCTTTTGAGTTATTAAATATATTTCTAATGCATAAACAGATCTCTTCAATTTTCATCAAGGCTATGGGTAGAAGTTGGATGAAAAGACTAAGGCAAGGAAAAGGGAGGTCTCTGCTTATTTAAAGGAGCTGTCTGATCACAAGACTTGACTGGGTTTCAGGAATTCAAGGTACAAGAGAAAATTTACTGACTCCTTACTCTGACAGAGACCAGAAAGATAAGTAGGCTTGGTAAAAGATATTTAACGGTGATGTAGATAGAATTATGAGGAAAAGACCAACGCTGTTGACCTCTGAAGATTAAAAAACAGAAAATACACTTACAATATTAGCACATGTAAGGCCTGACTTGAACCTAAGATGGAGAAAGTATCATTCAAAATCAAAGGGAAGATAGACCCTTCATTTAAGTGTGTCCTGACTACCTGGAGGCCCATACCAGACCTCTATAAAATCTGGCATTGAGAATTAACAGTGTTTGCCTGGGCTGTGGTTTCAAATAATTAAATCTCAACAATCATTGTATAGCATAGAACAATAGTTTACAACAGTAACATTTCCTGAAATCAAAATACATGAAGTTACATGACAGCCTAGATCTCCAACATATCATGCACTGGTGAAGGCTACTTGAATTCCAGTAGGTACAGGGAAACACACTGTTTCAGGATTGGTTTATTTCCCTGAAGCCACCTTCCTTACTGGAAAAGAGCAATTGTCATTTTATGCACTTAAAACATCAACAGAAGTGAGACTAATAAAGATCCATCTTCACTGGTGAAATTGCCCACCACCAAATGATGTCTCTCAAAACAAAGGAAAATTTCTAAGCATTTGGAACCACTTCCCTTTCTATGTTCTAGACACCCATGTACACTGGGTGTCCAGAGAAAGGAGGACAAAAGTGGCATGTGCCAAAATTGTTCCTTGCTCAACTGGAAACCACAACACCCTGACTGCAAAAGCAAGTCCAGCCTTTTCAAGAGAGGCTCTGCCAGCCCAACTGGGAGCCCACATGGGCTTTTGTGGAATACGAGATATTTGAACACTGACAAAAACGTGATGTATAATCAAGGGTTAAAATCTTAGGGGTCTCGGACTTTACAATTTGCTCCATCTCTCTAAAAAGGGAGATTCCAGCTCACTATTAATTTAGGTGAATAGCCAAACTTCCCAAATTTTTGAGAAGTTTTAATGCAGGGTCTGCTTGGGGGGGACTGCAACAAATCTGTATGTTAAATTTCTTGAATTGATCATGTTTCAAGTTCACTAAAGTTCACTTTTTAGGGTGAAATTTTTACCATCTCCTGCGTACGATGATGTACATTTTTGGCACATGTCTGCTTCTGTCTATAACCGAATGTTATGTTCTCCACTGCATTTTGATTTATTAAAAGAAAATTTCTCTGGTTATTGTTATCTATTATCATTAGGTAAAAAGGCAGATATATGCCTTGGTTTAACAATAAAAAAATTCCATTATTGACTAAGTGTTGCTAGCTATTTGCATGTTTAAACATCACACACACAAAAGCAAGCTGTTAAAGAATCCCTAATGAAGCATGCATCTTTGAATTTACTGTTAGCATGTATGCCTACAGACAAAATACACTTTATGAAATACTGGAAAATAAGTGAATAATGGCTGCCATGGTACTCCGATTCACCATTCCCATTGCATCTTGCTCATAAAAACTTATTCCAGTGTACAGCTGGAATGAAACTGGTGAATCTACTAATTCTGTTTTATTTTAAACAATGGTTATGAAGCAAAATAATTTAAGGATTATTTAAATAGTTCATATTCAGGAGTACATTTTAAAAAGAAAATTAAGAAAGTTGTAATTTTTCAGAAAGAAACATAGAACAACAAAATTATCATGCAGGTGAAATACTTCTCATCAGGATAATGATATTCATTATCCTAATGATGATTTGCAACAACTCTGAAACAAAATTAACATATTCCTTTTAGAGTTCTAACAAAATCTAGACCAACCTGTCTCTTTTGATACATGAAGCCTTTTGTCATTACAAAATGCCCCTTGACCTCTTCTACCAGTGTATAATCGTTCTTCAGTGCAGTGGTAAATTACACCAAATTCAAGCTTTAAGATTTTGAAAAGGAAAGAAATGAATGCAACTCAAATTACTCATCATAAATATAAACAACTACTAATGGCAGAAAGATCAGCAATATTTTAATTGGTACATGTAATCAGAGAGTATATTGATGCTAATAAACTGGAATCATTTTACTCTTACTGTGACACTGATATAGGTAATGTAAAATTCAGCTTATAAAGACAAGTTAATGAAATCCAGTAGTGATCTTCTAAACTCTTGCAGCTTCTTTGTGGTCACATTAGAATGGACTAAATGCTAAGTTGATTTCAAATTCAATTGTATGCTTTTATTGAAAGTATGTAAGTTCTCTAAGCCCAGATTCTGAATGCTTTACTTTCACTAGTGAGCAGTTACAGCTAGGAGTAATCCCACTGACTTCAGCTGGACCCTGAAGATTTGCAGTCCCAAATACATAGACAAGATCAGTCAGGCACCCAAACTCAGACGTCATGGCACATTGTTTATTAGCAGTGGATGCTTTTATATGCACTTCACTTTTCATGATGCATTTAATTTGCCCACCTTTTCAACCAAAGAAGTAGACTCCAGTCACTTGTTCAAACATTTCTCTTCAAAATCCTTTTGTTTGCACATAAAAGTGGGAATCTCATGAAGTCACACAACTCCAAGAGAAGGAGTTTGAAGAGAAATACCAAATACTGTGACACCCACCAAAAGCTTTAAAATGAGCAACACTGGAATTTTTGTGGGAGTATTTGTTTATCAATGAAAAGAGGGTCAGAACAGGACCCTTGATTTAAACCAAAGATATTTAGTATTTCCACTACTTTAATAGATTTCACCAAAAGTTTTTAAAGCACTTCATGAACTTCAATGACCAGCTCCTAATGTCCTGCCTATATAAGTACTATTAGCGATATTTTATTTAGGAGTGAATAGATATACAAAAATTAAGTGACTTGCCCAAGGTCACAGAAGTTGACAACAAGGTCAGGAAAATATCTCATATGGTCTAGACCTCCAATCTTTTCCTATTGCTCTCCTCCATTCAGTGTGAATGATCATTTGTGTTCATTCAGAGACAATTTGAAGGGAGTAGACTGTCCTCTCTCCCTACTCTGAGGTCCCACGTAAAACAAGTTGGGATTTTTTTTGAGGAACACACTATTAATAGACTCTTTCTATAAAGACATCTGCAGGAATTTCTTTAATACCGTTCAAGTCTTATATCTGGGCCAGTTCCCCTGTGTATACTTTGGCTCCTTTTAAGCTTACTACTTTTTCTCTGCTTTTCCCATTTATTTACTGAGGGATATTAAACATCATTCTTTATTTTTGTTTCAGCTTTGTTTAGTTTACAGAACCCAAAATATCCAGCATCAAAATCATGATGGTGTTCTAGAAAACATAAATATTAGAGAAAGGTGTCTGGTAATAATATGTAGTATTCAAAAGGACCTTTGGGAATGCATAAACTCCAGAAAAGCATGAAAGTGTTTGAAAAGCATTTTCCATGTTAGAAAAGTCTAACTAGAGAAGTACACAACATTATTCTGTTTAAATCAGAGCTAGCACATTTTAAAACTATGCTGTAATTACACAGAATTCTTGCTGGCTTCACTTCCAGTTGTACATATATTTAAAAGCATGAAATTAGGCTGAAAGAGTTACATTCCTTGGCAATTTGAATAGCTATTTCTTCCATATATATCAAACTGTAAACCAGCAACATCTGGAGAATAGGCAGTAGCATGAATGAGTATAGCTAGGAAACACAAATGGCACATACTTCCCCACCCCCCTCATAATCAAGCTCTCATGTGAGAAATATAGTTATTTTATATGTTAAGAAAACCACAGAGGCAGATTAAATGAACTAGGCCTATACTTCAGCATTCTTTATTGAAATCAGTTCTGAATTCCCTCATTGCAGCATTAGCTTTCACAGATACTGCTAACAGGAATGAAGCAATAATAATAACAGGACACTGAAAGATTTATCTAAATTATTAATAAGCAGCACTATATTTAACTCATGGAGCAAGACAAAACCTTGCTCACACTGGTACTCCCTCCCTCCCCCCCAGTCCTATATAATATTTATAGGAATTTCTAAGAATTGTCTTGTAACTGCCAGTTTGCATAAGTTTTGCAGAACTATTATTTTAGACCAGTAGAGTATGACTGAATGAACTTAAAAAGTGTGGAAAAACTTGAGAAGTGGCTGATATATTTTTTTTTTTAAATTCTATTTAAAGTTTCCACATGGTTTTGAGACTTCTAGCCAGCTCTCAGGTACCCATCTTAAAGAACATACTTCATACCTCTTTATTAACAGCAAATCCAATGCTCACTGCCACTGTTGGAAATCTGTGAAATATAAGAAACAAAGTATTATTGATGAAAAATCTCTCTACTTACTCCTTATGGAACTCCCTTAGGCAACAAAACCCCATCTAGAGCCTTGTGATTTTATTTGCCTCAAAATGCTCTTGACACTGTACTAATTTCTTCCTTGTCAGCCTCTTTAACTTTGTCAGTTCCTTTAAAAACATAATTCAGTACTGGAGAAAGCATGAGATACACACATGAAGATACCAGGATTTTTTTATACTAAATGTGTTGTGTATTTTAGTGAACTTTTTGCCTTAGTGTAGTTGAATTATCCAGTATAAAATCATTAATGTTGTTATAATAAGGTATCACTTCTAAGAGCACATTTTGTTCACATTCAAGTATCTGAGATAGCAATTAAGTAGCATGAAGATACCTTGCTGCTGACATCAACATACAGAGAAACCAGTTCCTCTACCCTTTCTTTTGTCAAAGTGATGATCATGAACTTAATTTGGTCCTTTTGACTAAAGCATAATTGTTGCATTTTAAATAATGACATAAATTAATTTCTTAAAAACACATTTTAAAAAGGGCTGGGAGGTCCAGAACATATTTGCTAGGAGAAAACTTCATTTGACTGCATGAAACACCAGCACATGGCACCCTCCCATCTCCCTTTGAATTCTCTGTAACTGAACCAAAAGTCAAGGAAATTATTTTTTTTCTTTTTTCTTAATAACTGCATTTATGTTAAGTCAGTAACTATAAGGCAGAACATATTTAAGGTTTTTAAGTAGAAGTATTAGGAGTAGTCAAGTGATGAACTGAATGTCTGCATTTTTGCAGTAACGATCCCTAGACTTCTTTTTGAAGAGAGGTATTACAGAGGTGTAAAACCAGTATCTATGTACATCTTAGTTTTCAGTTCTGCTCTACATATATGCAATATCTGTACTTCCTAGGAAAACCTAAGCAGTTGTATTTGAAAAGGAGAAAACACTACTACTAAAAGGAATGAGTAACAACCTCACAAGGTGTTAGGCCAAGTGTCATCATAGCACAGCCTTGTTCCTCCAGGTCAGCTCAAGTCTCTGCACGTTAATGTGCGATTATATACAAATGAGCTGTGAGTCAAGAGCTTTGGGTCATTAAGCAATCAGCAGAAACTTCAGCTTACCTTTAGATAACAGTATAGAGCTCTCTTCAGCACAAACACACACTCCCTCAGACACACTCACTATGCAGAGGTACAAAAAGATAAAGGGATGACTCCTACCTTATGAGTCAAAGGAACAAACCTACCACAGGGAAACAACTTGAAGTGAAAGGGAGAATTTGTGAGAAGCTACATTTTGCTTTTTTATGTATTTCCCAGTTCACTGTCCACTTACCTGTGCACAAAGTTGCACGTTCCATCAACAGGGTCAATAATCCAGGTTGGACTGTCAGTGAGGACACACTTGGAACCAGCAGCAGTGGATTCTTCTGCAATAAACCTGTATTTGGTGTGAAGTAAAACAAGTGTCTCA
>JBCJKH010014912.1:0-19076 GCA_039877255.1 Loriculus beryllinus | reverse complement strand
TAAAACAAGTGTCTCAGAAAATTGGCTTAGACATGTGACTTAAAAAGTCAAACTCCATCTTTGCAGTTTTGAAGAGATACTTAATTTATGTGTGTGTATATATATATAAAATTTTTGTACAAATGTATATATATGTATAAAGACTTATTGCTTTTTTTATTTGGGAATGAGGAATTTTCACAGATATTTTGAAAGAAATGTATAGCATACTATTTTATATGGTATAAAAGAGCTCAATCTGTGTTCACTTTCCCAATATACCATTAAGAAAGTCATGCAAATGAATGCAGAAATGGATCCGAACTGACATCCCTGAAGTCTGAAAGTTTTTTTTATGCAGAATGTAATTTCATGGGTTAAGCCTGTCTCTTGCAGTAAGTAATATAAACTGCAAACTGTAGTTGCTTCTCCTTTGCAGTCAAATTCAGTCAGCGGGAAATAATGCACTCTTAGAAAATCCACACTCTCACTCCTACTTGCATTTTTTACAGAAGTCTGACTCAGGAAATTAAAAGGTTTACAAAGCTGATCTTTCTTTTTCCCATGACCCAGAGAAAAGCAACAAATCAATGTTCAGAGGCAAAAGCACACAGTGAAGTCTGAGTTATCTTCTATTCTGTTGTTATGTCCCAATTTCTTTTAGTAGGAATATGCCTTTTTTTTTTTTCCCCTTCTTTTTTCCCTGGGAAATGAACATCCAGTTCTAGCACATTTCCTGCTGACCTTAATTATCCCAATTCTCCCATCAACTGTTCAGGGTCTCTTTCTGTCAGTGGTGTGCAGGTGCTAGTCTCACAGAAGTTCTATATTTACAGCAGGTGTAGAATGAGACTGATAGTACTAAAACTTGCTTTTGATTTCACATTCAAACAACTGGAAGTGGTATTCAGAGTTCCCGCACACACTTGAAGACAGAAAAGCTTCTCTTAAAGACACAAAGAGGACAAAAAGTTGGGTAAAATAAAGAGAAAATGTCTTTTGCAGGAACAGTTTCTTCCCTAGGACTAGGGTAGAAGCTATTTTCTTTTGTGTCCTCAACATGAGCTACATGAAGTCACAAACTCTTGCAGTCACAAGCTTAAAATATTCTGCAGACATCACAAGAGGAGACTTCTTGAATTTTCCAAATCCTACTCTGTCTTTTCCTCCATAGAAATGGACTATTTTCATGGCATCATGGGTCTCCAGTTGATATGATGAGGGAAGTAGGAAGTATTTGTTACTATTTTAATCGCCATTAAAGATAACAGCTGAAGGACTAAGTGCTAGTGTGCAACTGAGAAACAAGAAAGACTTGAACAAGTGTTTGGAGTTCTCAGTTAAGCATCACACTTTGCAAACTCCTTGCTCTAAATACTCCATTACTTCCTCATGTTGGTGCTGTATCATTTGACTTTTTGCTTTTACAAGTCTTGTAATTACCACCTAAATACAACTGTACGCTTTGGTTGTGCTGTTGGCTGCAGAGGAAGCTCATCTTCTTGCAGTTGGAGCATCTTACATCCTATCTCAGATTATCCAATTTCCCTATAAGTTATATCTGTGCTTCAACTCTCTGCCAGCTCTCTCAGCCAGAGCCTGGACTGTAGCCATTGTCTTGCCAGTGAAAGAAAGGTGAAATGGGAACCTGTTTAAAGACAAGAGTATTTCTGTGTAAGGCGTTTTGTCCTTAATTATCTTGTCTGTCCCTCACCTTTTCCTTGTAACAGGATGTGAAGCTGCAGTCCTTGTGTACAGAAATTCTAATGTGAAGCCAAGGCACAACAGTGCCATGCATTGATAAAGTCTCAGTGTCCAAGAACAATTTTTCCAAAATGGATTTAGAACAAATTAAGTGCACATTTTATGATATTTGGTCTAGTGGGTTAAAATAAGAGTCTCACTATTATACAATACTGAGAATGTGAGAGTCATTCGATGGTCAACGTTAGACCATTAGACGTGTTGCTCTATAGCTCTCTGTCCTGTATAAACATGCAAACTAAGCAAAATATTTGATGCACAAGAGACCAAACTTTAGGAACAGCTGGAGAAGTGAGAGGGGTAGCTATGTCATTACGGTAGTTAATTTAATATGCCAGCCTGCCAGCTCTGTTGACCTCTCAACAAAACTGGATTATAGTTTTCTCCCACTGAAAATGAGTCCAGTAATTTTAGCCAAGCCTTAGCTTACATCTGTTCATACCATGGTGTCACTCTAAAATTCACTGCTGTAACAGCAGGGAAACTGTAGCAGAGCATAAACTGCAGCAGGAGTGATATGAGGGCAAGTGCAGGAGGTTCAAACCACGGCTACCCCTCACCTTATGGGGGTCTGAGGGCAAAAAGCTGGGAAGCTAGAGTTGGATGTCACCCTCTGTAATGACTGTGTCCTTGTTTTAATTTTTACATTGCTAAGACGACAATTAAGATCAAAAATGACAAATTGTGTAACAATAATACAGGCAAATGGTATGATAGCCTTTTTCAGCTAGTAGCCCCGATAGTCTGGCTGTGCCTATCTGCAGCTCAAAAGAGCTATCAGAAAAAATATTCTTTTGAAAAGACTCACTGAGAGCACATCAGAGTACCAAAGAGTGGGCAAAGATGAAAACTTGGGTGAAGTCTAAACGAGGATGATACGTATCACTTAGCCAAGTAGAGGGAAGAAAGAGCCACAGGACAGAATTACCTTTTTAACAGGTTTTTCTAGCATTTCTTTCTTCTCCTGAGTACATTACCAGTAACTCAAGACTCACTACTGACACAGTGCAAATGGCACAGACCTTAGTGAGATCCCTTTTAATTTTTCTGACTCCTAACTACATTTTTTGATTCAGAGAACATAAGAATCAAGATGATTTAAGAGAAAACGAAATAACAGAAATCTTCAGTGATGCAGTCAGCAGCCAGACTAGGGGAAAGACTTAACACAGTTTAAATGATCTTTTAATATCTTTATGGCACTTTAATTTAAACCATCATTGCTATTGTGGACTCCTCATTGCAAGTATTTTAATCTAGTCCAGTAAATAGTTTTAATCTATCATTTAATCTAAATGCATTCACTGTCTGAACAAACTGCAACAAAAACCAACAACCAGTATCAGTAAAAAATAATTGTCTTGAGGAGCTGACAATTTCTTAATGTGCTTATAAGTCAGAAGTTAACTGTACAGAGTTAATAAAGTCAATGATTTTTCAGGTCCTAGGTTTATGTTGACCTTACAACTTTTGCTCGCATTCTGTGTAACTGAAGACCTCCCGATGATTCTTGTTTCATGTGAAATGTATAAGTTTTATGTTCTCTGCCAAACTGTTCAAGGAAAAGAAAAAACAAAACCCCAACAATATAAGAATGGAGATGAGAGAAGTGCACAGCCAGAAATAGTATAAGAAATATTACACAAATAATAAGCTCGTAAAGCCTGGCACTCTCCTGAGAATCATGGCCAAGAACCACACATTATGCTGTTTCAGCATGTGGTCACATACAACACACATTTATAAAGCCATTTTCAGTATATAATGTTCTTTTTGCTCCTTCATACAGTGTCGTTTTGGGTTTTGTTTGTTTGTTTTCCAGTAGCATCACCGACAATCAGATTAGCAGCTGAGACTCCAGATTTTCATCTTTGTTGATTTCTGCACAGCCTTTGTGTACAAGGCTCATCTCCATCAGAGATACGCACAGTTAGAAGGAAGTCATACAGTATTTGAGTGATACACAGGCTCTGCAGGAAGACGAATTTTATCCTCGTAGACTGAAGGCAAATGTGGAAATTGCATCAAACCAAACCCTGCCAACTAATATAAAATGTCTCTTTAATCTGTGCACGCACTAGTTCTTACTTTCACATTGACCATAATAATTCAAGAAGAAACAACAACCTAACTGATTTTTAAAATCTTGGGTTGACATCCCATATATTAATTTATAACCTGTTTATGTATATGCATCAAATGATGATGATAAACAACCCTGCTTCTCACTGATTTTAGGATTCGATGCAACATAACCTTAAGTCAAAGGTGGTTAAATATGATACTTTTCCTGATCTGGCAAATGCTTATGTATGATGGCAAAAGAAAGTGAAGGAAAGGTTTGCAGAATGGGACCTTTGCTAACGACAATTTCAGCTATATTTTAATAGATATCACTAGTATAATTTTTATACAATAGATCAGTACCTTGAAAATGATGGAGATCCATATGGAACCTTCATACATGATATCCTTACAGGGGAAATATTACTATTAAATACATATATTAAGACATGTAACTATGAGAAAATATAAAGTACAAAGTTCATGGAAGTGGTACTTTTTTAAAAAAGGAGTCCTATGAAAGTGTCCAACAGCAACAGGTTCATATGTAAGAGAGATACAGTGACTTCTGAAATTCCCTTTAGATGACAGTCAGATACAGAGCTCTTAAAGGAAAAAGGTAATTTATTCTTTCTATAGGCACTTACCTGTGGGATGGAAACTTCTCTTTCAGAACAGAAATAATTAGATTTTCCACAAAATGATCAGTTTCTGTCACAAGATCTGCCGCAGATGTCTTTGTGGACACTTGTTTTTCCTCCTTTAGAGCTTTCCTAATAATCTGAAACAAAAGTTCACAAATCAATTTGTTGGCCGTTCATCCTGTACACACTAAAATTATGTATTTACTGGAATAATAGAGCTAATTCTGAATAACAGCTGTACTAATCCTACCAGAGCCTGTTCTGATTCTAACTAAAAGTCCTTCTGAGCTAATGGGTAGCCTTCGGGAACACGGCATTTTGACTCACTTTGCAAGAACCTCTCTTGACAGTTCAGAAAAGGATTGGTGAATGGGATGCAACTGATAGAATAAAGGATGATGGCAGTCATTGTGATTTAGGAAATTACAAAAAACACATAAGATAAAAAAGAGTCTCAAGGCTCAGGAATTTTTCATTTTCCTTTTTTTTTTCCTTTTTCTTTCTTTTTAATTTACTGGCCAATGCTTCACTGCTCTCTTACTTTTAAAAATCCATGTAATAATGCAAACCCCAATGGTTTCTTTTATTGCCAACAAAGACACATGAAGTTTATTTTTTCTTGTCTATATGGGTTTTTTTGGAACTTCAAGTGCTGACCCACTAGTTCCCACCCACATATACTTAACAAAAATGAAAATGTAGACTTTTCCCCTTGATATGGAACCAGTGACCTAACCCTGGATTCTCTTCTGGAAAAGTATTTGTTTTCAAGGGTTTTACTGTTATAAACACAGAACTAAACCACATCAAGTGCAAATGCACATATGGGAAAGCAGTTAATAAAAGCTTTTTCCCAAATTTCCCATTTTCTTTCTGTTTTTTTCCACTCCTTCATTAAAAAAGAAAAATAAGGGGCAAGATGCAAAAGAAGCTCACTTTTTTTTTTTAACCAGTGAAAATTATAAACTATATGACATAAGGAAAACCAAAACAAAGCAAAAATTAAGCACAACTTATCTGTACAGAATTACAATAACTAAAGCCAGCACCAACAAACCCAACATTCTGATTTCTTTCTAAAACTCATATATTTCAATTACTTAACTAGATTTCTATAGATTAGTTTAAAACCACTGAGAAATATTTGATGACCAAAGAAAGAGTTCTGCTGTATTATGCATGGGGAAGGGAAACAACTACTTCCAAATTTCAGTATCAGCTCTTGGTTTTGTAGTATAAAGTTCTACATTTGAAGGATGTGCTGATTGTTCTGACAAGTAATGGATATTTCTGACCACTGCCTTAGTAAGGAAGGTTGCTGGACTTCTGTTTCTGCTTCGTGAGCTGTAAAACATTAGTTATGACTACATACTGAGCTTGTGAGGGCAGCTTAATACTTCTCAGTTTGAGGTCTTGCTAAAGTTCATTACTGTGTATAAAAATACTAAACACACTTACTCTTTTTAGTCCCCTGAAAGCTCTACATAGTTTTCTTGACAGTTTTACCATAGAAGCATAAAAGCACAACTCTAGGAACACTTTTGGTCCTCTTTGGTTCAAAGTAAAATCCCAAACACTCCAACCATTTCAGTTGTGTTTTCTAAAAATACCCCACCGCGATGATACCTTTCATTTGGTTGCTCTTTACTTTTATATTGCCATATGTAAGCAAATGCCCTGCCTAGCAATGGGCTTAGAACTTTGCATTGTGAAATAGATGAGGACTCCATCTCCTTCTGATAGAGAGGATTTGAATTTCTTCTCAGCAGTACCATTTTCTCGACTTCTAGTCAGTTTTAACACATAGCAGATTGAGATTTTTGCAGCCACCGTTCAGCAGGGGAGTGAGATCACACCTGAGCTTTGCTGCAAAAAGAAGAGCAGAAGTAAAAGCTCTCTCATATGAATGTGCTCTGCAATCAGTTGCTTTTCATCATGTGCTCTGGCATTTGATCTACCCTTTCTGAACTAATCCTTTGCACCTCTCGGCACCCAATTTAATATTTTTCATTTCTGATCCTTTCTCCAATTGTTCATGACTGTTCTTAAGTTTAACCCCATCTGTTTCTCTGGTGACCTGCACGTGCCAGCCTGAGGCTCCAGTCACTTTGACAGTGGGAGTAGCCAAGGGTGTGACTCTGATATGAAGTGAGACTTATATCTCACTTCATAAGTGAGGGGGACTAATAAGCAGCTTGTATGGGCATGCAATCCAAGCCAGGGTCCCCCACAAAGATCAAGTTTCCTCCATCACTGGTGAATCAACTTTTATTCTTTACAGATTTATCAAATAGCCCAGAACAGTCCGTAATTCAGCTTATGTTGAATAATTCCTAAAACTCATCTCCCTGCAAGGGTGTTAGACACTTTGGAAGCATCACTCAGCTCCTCTCATAGAACCATAGAACTCTAGAATCATAGAACAGTTTGGCTTGGAAGTGACCTTAAAGCTTATCCAGTTCCAACCCCCCTGCCATGGGCAGGGACACCTTCCACTAGACCAGGCTGCTCAAAACCCCACATAACCTGGCCCTGAACACTACCATGATGAGACAGCCACAGCTTCTCTGGGCAACCTGTGCCAGTGCCTCATCCTTGCAGAAGACTTAAGATTGCCTGGTCTTCCCAGCTGGGCAGGGAACTTCATGAAAGTCTCTCTAGGTAACAGGCAGTAGGTAAGTGGAAGAGCAAAGGAACAACGGGTTGTTGAAATGAAGACAGTCTATTGTGCAATGAAACTGGCAACTAAGATGCTGTATTTTGGCTGTAAATGTATTTTATTAGGCTTTATCACTTCATTATAAGTTGTCCCTACACTGTGGCCATTTTACAGCAATTTCTAAGCAGTTGATTTTTGGGAGGTGGTTATTTAGAACAGAGTCATTTACCACTTCTAGTCCATGTTGCCCTTCCTCTAATAAAGAATTGGCTAGATCTTATTCTAATACCCTGCCTGGGAGCATTTGTGGAGTTATACAAAGTGAGAGGCATTTACACCAGTACATGCATGAAGACCACATCACAGAGCAAAACCCAGGTTGTCCCTGCTCCCCTTCTTCATTTGCCACAGAGCAGGGAAAATGGAGCCCCAGGGGCTCAGTGCACTCATGGTACTGGACTCTTCCTTTCCTAATGCCTTTGTGAAATCCAGCCATATAAAGGAGAATGCAGAGGACAGAGGGCCTTCTCCTCCAATACCTGCCAGGAGAGCAAGCTACAGTGTGGTGCTTATGTCAGATTTCATCTCACTGTACTGCTTGCACTCACCATGCACTTGTAGGAGCTCCAAGATGGGTTTACTTGCTTGTAATATTGTCCTGAAATATTTGCTCACTGATAAAATCAAACATCTAGATTAAAAGCATAATTACCAGCAAATAATTTAGGAAATACCAATCTAGTTTGCTAAAAAAAAAAAAATCTGTCCATATGCCATTGAAAATAGCCTAACAATATCATCTAGAAGCAAACATGGTGGGAAAGATCTTGGCTTTTTAGAATCTCAGTGGAAAGTTTGCCTTTTTTTTTTTAGTGGTATTCTGCTAGGTCTCTTGTGCCTCATAAAATTATCTGGAGGAAAAAAAGGTGAGAGAGGAAAATGTGAGAGAGTAGTTTGTGTGGACTTCAGCATGTTAGGTTCTAGCCTCAGTTTCTTACCCTTGTTTTCACCTGGATACATATCTGCTCATTTTGGTGAAGTTTCTCCAACTGTAATTGTGGAAAACTGCAAATATTACTCAGTGCTCTCAATAGCATCAAAGATGCAGAGACTACTTGTGCCTGCTTTTCTTTAGCAAAAAGTTGTATTAAGCCAGCAGCCATACTCTCAGGAGCATAGCAAACAGTTCAGCCACAGGAAAAGCAGAGGAAAGGTTCAAAAAAGTGCAGTTATATGTGGCCTTACAGAACAAATTGGACATAATTTTAACGCAGGTCAATTACAGAGATTACAAAACCATGTCCATTCTTATTATGAACCAGCCATATATACTAAAAGAGAGCCTGTGATATTTCATAAAAATAATGGAACTAAGTAATAGGATGGGCAAGAGAAGCAGTGACTTTAGCCTGGGAATAGAAGTTACTCCAGCAACATCACTTTTGATGCATATTAAGCAATTATTTCTGTATTAGCCTTTTAAATTTAGAAGAATCTATTCCAGAGCATAGATGCCTATCTGTTGGAAAGAAGATATATTTTACTCCTACTAATGAAATGTGATGATAAGTTAATATAAGTACCTTTCTGGAGAGACCAGAAAACTGTATTATTAGTTAACTTTTCCTAGAAATCCAAATCTTGACTTGAATGCTCAGAAGAAAGACTGAAGTGGCAAAATTTCAATCAGGGATGGAGACAGAAGCTCCAGAGAGGGCCATGAAGATGATCAGCAGGCTGGAGCACCTCTGCTGTGAAAGAGGCTGAGAGATTTGGGCTTGTTCAGCCTTGAAAAGACTCTGAGAACTTAGAGCAGCTTCTAGCACTAGAGGGGGCCTATAAAAAAAATCTGAAGAGGGACTTTTTAAAAGGGTATGTAGGGATTGGACAAGGAGTAATGGGTTTAAACTGAAAGACGGTACATTTAGATTAGGTATCAGGTAGAAGTTCATTACTGTGAAAGTGGTGAGGCACTGGCACAGGTTGCCCAGAGAAGCTGTGGCTACCCCATCCCCGGCAGTGTTCAGGCCAGACTGCATGCAGCTTTGAGCAACCTGGTCTAGTGAAAGGTGTCCCTGCCTGTGGCAGGGAGTTGGAGCTATGTGGTCTTTCCAACCCAAAATGTTCTATGATTCTATTTTCTGGGGAGACACAGAGTGCAAGCAGATTGCTGGAGATGGACATGAAGGTGAAGAGGTCTGATGGATGGGAAGAGAGGCAAAAGAAAAGGATTAACTTGATCAGTGTAATTGACTATTTTTGCTGACAAAAATAAACCTTCATTTTATCAGTCAATTTCAACAAAAGCCGCATCCTATCAAACTTATGTTGCACTGCATTTTGTGTCTTTACCTCTAGCTTCTTTGGGGAATAGCTGGAAGTGGATTGACACTTAAATAAAAGATAGAGCCCACCTGCACCTTGTCTTCCATAACGATATCTGATGGGTTTTGTAATTAAAAAGATTCCTTGACACAACAGTTAATAAAACCCCTATCCAGTTCCAAAGTCCTACTTAAACAACATTCTTGCTTGGTTTAAATTTGGCCTGCCAAGGAATTGGCCCGTTTCCTGCCAGTTGCAAGGTAGTGATGGCAAACTGCAAACTAAAAGATACAAGGATTAATTTTCAGGAATGTTTACTTCTTTCAGGAAAAGTGCTCAGCTGTGATCTTCTGGGTGATTAAAATGGCTGGAGGCAGCTACAGCTGTCTTCACAAATTGGTATTTTGAGAAATAAGGTGTGGAGGCTTGAGCAAGTCATGAGTCTCTCTTGTGAAATGGTTGGCAGAATGACCGTGCTGGAGAAACTCCTGTTTGGAGAGTCCCAATTTGGATTACCCTTTTATGTATTAAAACAAGTCTCTCCTCTGGCATTCTGTTCATCTTTGTGTGTACCTTCTACTAGGGAAAAAATACATTTAATAACATATATTAAAAAGAAGTTACAGGTCCTGAACTCAAGATGGAAATGGGGGCTCCTTAAATCGTAGTGTACAGGTACAAATCATGTTTCAAAACAGAGCAGAATGGGAGCAGAAGATAAATAGATGTTGCTGATGTTTGTATTTTACCCAATTTCTCATCTGAACCATCTGCTGATCCCACTTCTTGGCTCTGTTAGAGTTGGTGGAAGTTTTACTGCTGCACACAGTGGGGCCAGGATGTCTCCTAAGATGACTAACCACCTGCTGTGTCGAAATGAGGATCTTAAATAAGCTACCACAGATCTTCACTTGCTAATTTGTCCCTAGTAAGTTAATTTCAGGCACTCTGAAGACACTGGTATATATATAACAACAAGAGAAAACCTCCCTGACATGTCTGTTTTCCCCTGCACAAGCTGCTTATAAACAAATGCTGGTACTGTAATGTGTATCTAGACAACATTCTGGACAAAAGCACTATAGCATAAACCTTTAGGTGTACATAAATTCAGCCTTAGCACCAGAGTGTGCTCCAAAGCATTGTGGTAGCAGAATAAATACTTGGTGTATATTTGAAGAAGTTACTAAAGCACCTTATTCTTTCCACCTTTTTTTTTTTCAGTTAAATATAAGTATTGCCTGAAAATACTCCCAGTCACAAAATAAATCTACTTTCACCCTAAGAGTCTCCTCCTTCTTATGCTGCATGCAGCCCCCAAGGGAAGTTGCTCCGAGGGATGCAGCTGCCAAGGGAAATGACCCCGAAGGATGCAGCCCCCAGGGAAGTGACCCGGAGGGACACAGTTCCGAGGAAAGGGACCGTGAGGGATGCAGCCCCCAGGAAGTGACCCGGAGGAATGTAAGTCCCGAGGGAAGTGACCCCGACCAATGCAGCCCCGAGGGACGCAGCCTGCAAGGAAAGGGATCCCCAGGGATGCAGCTCCCCCCCCGGGAAGCGGCCCCGCTGCCATCATCCCTCCCGCTGCAGAGGGCAGCGGCAGAGGGCTCCGGCGATGGCCTGGTTTAGTGGGTGCCGAGTCCAGTCGCCCTCCTCCTCCTCAATTCTGCCACACCAGCCAAGTGCCCACACGGCCCTTCTCAAACCGCCCAGCTCTTCCCCCTCCCGCCCGAGATTTAGAAGCGCAGCCGGTACAACCGCCCGGGAGAAGGATGCTCCAGCCGCGGGGCAGTCCGACCTGTCTGGAGCGGAGCAGTGTGGGTTGCTGCGCGGTTCTTACCTGCCCGGCGCGGAGCGCCAACTGCACCGCCACCTCAACGCACTCCTTCCAAGGGTCCCCGCCGCCGGCCGCCCCCCCTTCATCCTCCTCCTCCTCGCACGGCTTCATAGCACCCGCGGCTCCGCTGCCCGGAGCAGGGCCAGGGGTACGGAGGCTTGGCTCCCCGCCGAGCACCACGGCGGAGGAGGGCTCCCGGCGCGCACACCACGGGTCGCCCGCCCGCCCGATGCGCCGTGGCTGTCACTCCACAGCCCAGCACCGCCCCGCCGATGGGAGGGGGGTGGGGGGAGGCGGCCCGGCGGGCGCAACAGTCAATGGGGCAGGGGGGCTGCGGCTGGGCGCTGAGTGTAAGTGAGCCCCGGGGCGGAGAAGGGTGGGGAGAGGGGAGGCGGGGAGGGTGCCACGGAGAGGAGCGTCGAAACCGCGCCGCGGAGGCCAGGATGTGCCGGGGAGGCCGGCGGCACGGCCCGGCACGGCACGGCCCGGCCCACCCCTCGCAGTCGCCATCGCTGCGGCCGTAGCCCGGCCGCCCCGTCTGACGTGGCGCCGCAGAGATGCCCACGGCCGGGCTGTGTCCCCAGCCCGGAGCTGAGGTGGTGCTGGTGCTGTTTCTGCCGAGATACCGAGCCGCCGTTCTGTCAAGGGCCCCGCTGCGGGAGCGGTCTGCCGGGAGCCACGGCCGGGAGCGAAGGGCGATCCCGGGAACGGGGGGCCGGCCGTCAGCGTTACCGGGGCTTTGGGGGAAAGCTGGCGGCTAGCATCGGCCATTTCAAGAATGTGGCTTCGGGAGTGGAAAGGGAGTCCAGTTCTTTAATTTCAGCATCTTCTTAGTGCTTGGGAATTGGTATGGTAACAAACACATTGTCCTTTAGGCTTTTCGCTTGGCTTTGTATGTAATTTTGGATTTGTCAAGGATGAGAAGAGAATTAAGAAGCGATTGTTCCATAAACTGTATGGGCTAACTAAATTACCATGTGTTTGAGCCAGCAGAGTGGGGGACTCGTGAGGGACAGCTGAGCGATTCTACATCCTCCTTGTAGGAAAAAGGTGGCCTACCAGGAGTACGTGCTTATGTGAGCACATGCTTATGTGCTTATGCCACAGTTACCCAGTCTGTAGTACTTGGAGCACACCGTGTATCTGACAAAGTGAAGCTTTTCCAAACGACTTGTTCTGGTGCACCCTTGGCATTGATTGGAGTGAAGGAGAGTCCAGGAGCGGAGTCAGTCAGCTTAGCTTTTTTGGAAAAGATGGTAAATACACTGAGTATTGAAATTTATTATTGTCTTTCAGCACCTGCGTGTGGTTGAGGGTTTCATTTCAAGTGACCTTTCTGAGCTAGGGTAGAGATGCTTTAGTGGTTACCATATCTGCATTGAGAAAATCACGTAACACCACTACTTGCTATCTCTGATGTGAACACAAAATTAACTGTTAGTTTCCTAGGGACTAGGCTAAGTTTAATTAGCTCGGGTATCCCATCTAACCTAACAGACCCTATGTCTAGATCTGTTTTCTTTTATTGTTTATGTTCTAGGACACAGCTGACTTTGGGGTGAGGGGGACGTAACACCGCTGCCATATGTAGTTCACAAAAATAGTAGACACTTTGTTGAAAATAAAAGGCTTTAACCTTTTCCTTCTAAAATAAGTGACAAAACTTCATAGTTTGTAGTGCAAGGATCCAGCTAATTCCTTAGCTGCACTGTGGCAGTGGATGCCACAAAGACACCAAGGCTGGCAGTCTACTTAGCAAAACATTTTCTAGGTCCCATTTCAAATCAGAAAAAACTGGTAACAAACCCTGAAAGGTGAATTAACTAATGCCCAAAGTTTGTTTAAGGTATTAAATGATGAATTTTTATTTGAAGAAATCCTCGCCAAATGTTTGTCAGTACTTCTGCTGTTTTGTTTCTAAGCAACTTGTTTCTTCCACCCACGTATCTTCTCTGTCCTCATGTAAGATTAGTTTCATTAAGTGCAACAACCCTAGAAACATGTAATGTAATTTGGAATAGTATGGGAATTGCTCTGTATTGTTCCTGAATCAGTTTCCTCAACGGTTTTGGAAATTTGTGGGGTTTTTTATTGGTGCAATACTCAGCATAGCTTGACATGACTTCAGGACCTTCCCTAGAGAGTTTCTGTGCTGGGGCAGATGAGTAAATGTGTGTACTGGTGAGATGTCATAATAACAGCTTTAACTTTGGTAAATAAGAAAATCTGCAGCTAACAAGGCCTTTGCATTCTAGGAAGCATCTCAAGAGCACGATTAAAGTGTTTTCTGTGTTCTTCCTTGAAAGATGAAGTTTTAGTTACTGAATTGGCCAACAGTAAAACGCGTCATACACTTTGCTGAAACCAGATAGATACTATTCTGATATAGAGCAGATGGTTTCCTCCCATGTGTCTCAGGGCTGCTGCGATGCCTGGAGTTTTGTTGTGATTAGACTGCCACGGAGGCATTAGGAAGGTCTGTTTAACTCGTGTTTTAAAAACAGGGCAGTGTAAATGATAGTGTAGAGGGCAGGATGCAGAAATAGCCTCATTGAAAGTAACAGTACAAAATAATTATCACAGAGGAATACTGTTGCAAAGGGGGGGAGGTGCTCTCCTCAATATTTTCCTAAGCAGGAGTATGTCCTCTTTATAAGTGGTGTCTGAGTGGCATTTGGAGAATAAGTGAGTCCATCTGTCTCAGTAGAATGTCCCATCCTTCTATTCGTTCTGGTGGTAGAATATTAGTAAAAGGATCACCGAAGGCTGAGCTTGAGAGGCTAAAATATCAACTCAATGAACTCTTGGTTTTTACAGATTCCTTCCAGCTGTGTGGCTTATGCAGGTAGAAGATTTAAAATACAGGTAAAAGGCCAGGAAAGAATACTTCTTAGAAAATCAGGGGCTGCCGCTAGACCCTTCAAAATACAGCTGCCTATAAGACCTATAAACAGATGTTTGTGTTTCTCTTTATCATTCTACTCGTCTCTGACAGCTTTTTTATTACTGTTCTGAAGTTTTTCAAGCCTTCCTTAACCTAGACCTTCCAGGAGCTTCCTCCTGTGAGCTGCTGGGTGATTTTGTTCACCTCCAAAGCAGGCTGAGGCTGCTGTCTGCCTTGCTGGATTAAACTCTCATTCATCTTTCGTAACTGGCAAGGTCTTTCATAACTTCTGATCTTTCATAACACTAAATGCTAGCCAGTTCCTCTCACACACCTTTCATAACCTACACACACGCCAAGTGTTTAATCTCATCCACTTGGAGTAGGCCTGCCCTGGATGAACCTGAAATACTAGTGTTTCTCAGGCACTTTGTCTGAGCCCTGACCAGATTTGTGTTGAGGTCAGAATACCTTCCCTGAGACAGCAGATGCTCAGTGGAGTGGAAGCCCTGTTCCCTCTGACCTCAGAGCAGAAAACAGAGTGTAGTCATGGATTTCCTTCTCTCCCACGGTGTGAAGCTCCTATTGACTTAGGTGTGGCTCAGTTGGAGGTGGTAGTCTCCTTCACTTCCTGTCCTGAACCACTATGCAGTGTTTCGTCAGTGCTGCTGCTCTGCTTGCCACCCAGAGATCTCCATTGCGATCAGCTTGGTCCATGCTGCAGAAAGCAGGGTCACTCAGGGGCAAAGCTGCTGCTGCAAGGGCTTTAATTATTGCCTCAGCCAACAGCTTTCAGTTCTCTTCTCCAACAACTGCAACCAATTTCATTGTTATTACTGCAGTGTGCAGTTTTTGCAGAGGGAGGGTGACCTCTCTAGCTCGCTGGCCATCATGTGTGACGACACGACACCCCAGAGAGAACTGAGTCAGGCAATGGGACGCGTTTCCAGAACAACCTTATAGACACTTGGGCCAAAGATCATGGCATTGAGTGGGTATATCACACCCCCTGCCGTGTACCAGCCTCTGGGAAAATCTCTCTCAAGCAGTAGGACACCGTTTGTTTTGATTTATTTTAGTTTTTGCACCAGAACCACCAGCAAGTGGATAAAGCTGCTAAGATTGAAGTGGCTCAGATGGACTTAGATTGGCAACATAAGGGAGAGTTATTTTTGGCCTAGTGGTCCCATGACACTTCAGGCCATCATGGCAGAGATGCAGCATACAGATGGGCTTGTGATCAGGGGGTGGCTGCAGCAGTGGAAGCAGAGCAACTGGCAACGCAGAGGTAAACCCCTCTGGGCTGCTGCACTGTGGCAAGATACGCCTTCAGTGTGGATCCTTGTCACTTCACGGGTTTGCTGGATGATCTCTTAATAGGGAATTACACTGGAGAGCAAGTGACTAGCAGCTTTAATAAAAACAGAGGGGGTTGGGGGAAGAAAAAAGAGGTAATCTTTTGGAATTATTAGCCTGAGTGCAAAAGAGCATTTCCTCAGCACAACAGCTAGAGGCTTGCTGTGCTGTTATTAAAGCACTTCAGTGGGAATTCATGCAGATGGTCTTTTTACCTAGCATAGGATTATATTGGATTAGTCATATTAAATTGTTGTTTACTGTCTCTAGCCCTCTTCTCTGGAGCTTTTATGAGGATCTCATGGAGGATGAAGTTTGAGGTAACGCAGATGACAAGCTTTTTGTTTGTGCAAACTACTACAATGTTGTAGTTTAGTGCAATCCTAATGTTGCAGTGAGAGATTCTGTAGCTGATAAAAGAGGATGTTTGGCCCAGATTTTTATTTTGCCTTTTGGGTGTTCAAGAAGGGAAGGTAAACTGTAAGGAGATGCTCTCTCTTCTGTTTAGAAAAACTGTGCTGATCCTGCTTCTGCTTCATCAGAGACAAACAGGAATTCCTAACACTGGCACCATTTTTCATATTGCTTGCTAATGACTCATTAATGACTTGATTAATGCACTAAGTGGTGTATTAGATGGTTTTTGTGTTCCCTTTCTGTCACACACAATCATATTGTGACCATATTTCTTCTCTACATCCAGAAGGCCCAGGGATTGCTGCTTGAGCACCTTCTGCATTTCTCCTCCTTTCACAAGCTAACTCAAACATGTGGTGCAAGAGATTCCCTTTAGATCTACCTTGGGGGTTGGTTCATGTGGAGGTCAAGGTTTTTGGCTTCCAGGTCTGACAGGCGGCCGTACTGGTAAAATCAGGGCCTTCAGTGTTTTCTGGAGTTTTCACACTGGTTCTGTCATCCTGACACCTATACCATCCTTGTAGCCGTATCTTCCAAGAGGTATGGCTGAGAGCTTTCCTGGGGTGCAAGTGCTTTTGAGTCTCCCCAAAACATATTTTTCTTCTCTGGAAGAGGTTCTGTGCACAAGGTAAAATAGTCCCAAGCTGTTACTCTTTTTCCTAGATTCATGTCTGTGTGTGGTAAAGGTCTTTTTCCCTTGCCTGGAAGGGAGAAGTGGCAGACTGTCTCTGCCATGTGCATGCCACTATTGTTTTTGAACATTATCCACTGAAAATACTGAAAATAATACCCTCCCCCCTGGAACCAAACTAGCATTGTAACCTGATGTTTCTATCTCTGAAGGTGATACAGAACTTCTGTCAGCGTGCGTGGCAGGGATCTCTGTAACATAATTAGGTTTAATAAATACTAACTCTATTTGGGTTTGTCAGCTTTAAGATTAAATTGATTTCTTCTTACATATTATAAGGAAATATTTCTTGTTTCTAATTCTGCAAACAGGCATCTTAAATCTAATCGGGTCTTGTTGCTTTTCCTCTTCGTATGCAGGAAATGTTCATGTTTTGGACTGAATTCTGAACTTTTGCTTTTAGCTGTCCTCTGTGATTGTGCAAAGACTTGAGAAAGCCAGACGGCTTTTCTGTGTTTCAGAAAAGCCGTGTTTCTGTGTCTAGGAAGGCTCCTAGACACAAATAGGACTATTACTACCTGACCGAAGCTCAAAACAAGATGGAGAAAGGCCTCTTTTTCCTGTTTTGGTCATTGTTTTCCAGATTGTTCCTTGATTTTTCAAGTGGTGTTTGTCTCTGAGATTGGCAGCACTGATTGTGCCAAAGAACATAACAGGCAGAAAGACTGTATGAGCCTTGACAACTTCCACCCTGAAAGGCACTCTGAAGTCATTGCTGACACAACTGCTGGATGGAATAAAAGAGATTAACTGGGGGCAAGTGCAATTTTGATGTGTTTTTGCAAAGGCATGGAGATTTTCACAGGGGAATATTATTTCCCGGAAAATCTCATGAGGATGGTAGGTCTTTGTGAGGGTTGAAGGGACACATCCTGTCTTTTAATCTGTGTGTAAGAAAAGCTGTGCTTGGAGTTATTGTAGGATTGCATCAAGTAATCCCATGCTCATATATTTTCTGACGAAGTAAATTAATGTTTTTGGTGAAAAGCACTATGGGTCACATTGCTGCTGTTTGGCAGTAAGTAGCAGGTTCAGACCTGGAATTGATGACGTTTTCATTCATGTGTACCAGCATGAAATGTGTGTCAGTTCACACCAAGCTAAGTTAGAAGCAAGAATGCAAGGAAAACTGAATGTGTTCAACAAACCAGCTAAGTAATTGTGTAGGGAAATGTTTCTGCTGTAATTGCTTACAGTGCAAAGTGAGTATCTCAGTGGCATTTCATATATACTGCCACAGAGACGTTTTCTGAAAATCATGTATTATTGGTATCTCTGCAAGATGAACATGCTTCCTAATCAAGTACACAAAAAGTCCTTTAGCATTTGTATAAACTGTGGGTTGTGCATGCATGCTGGCTAACATTATCTTTTGATTTTTGGATGCTTCAAAATCTAATGCCCAGTGTTACCCAGCCTTGGGCCGTTTGTTCAGATCTATCAAGTATCTTTAACTTGGAAGAATGGATGCTCAGTTTTTAAGTGGAGCCACTCAAAATCAGTGACCACTTCTGAAAATGTTTGATTATAAAGTGTGTGATAAAACCTACAAGAGCTTCAGCTGTAACCTTTCCCAAGAGTTTGAGGATATGAGTAGGGTTTTTTTTGGTGCCATTTGGATCAGCACCTGTTTGATAAAATCTGAATCTTACATAAACTCCCTGCAGGTCTAGCTGCACAGTTGAGAAACCTGGCTGTTGTCTGCTTCCTCCATCTATCCTCAATTCCTGTGCCAGCCATGGAAGGACAAAGAAAGGACAAACAGCGTAGCTGTTTCTAGGGTAGAAACTGGGAATTCTTGTTTCCCTTTTAGCTCTATTGGTTCATTTCCCCACTTTTCTGTGTGTACTTTTCCAGCCTGTTACCAGTAGAATATCTGTTACCAGATGTGCTACTGCTAACAATTTTGAGTTCTGAAAATATTTAGGTCTCAAAAACTGCATAGCTGTTGCATTGTTGTCAGTTGATCTTCTTGTGGCCTTCTGTTGCTATGTTACTTGTAAGGTCCAGTCCCTCACGGGAGCAGGGTGCTCTCCTCCTGCATATGTGCCCTCCAGCCTGGTCTGTCAAAAGTATCTGCAAAATACAAAAGCCAAAGGCAAACCCCAACAAGTAGTAGTAATACTAAGTATCACAAACACCAAAGATACACTGGGTAGCACTGTTACCAGGCATGCTGTTACCTCCTGACCTGGTGGATATTACTTGAAGAGCCTATACTGTGGCTTCTGTTGTGATGGAGTGGGGAGATTGATCATCGAATCACAGAACAGTTTGGGTTGGAAGGGACCTTGAAAGGTCATCTAGGTCATCTAGTTCCAACCGCATTTGCAATGAGCAGGGACATCTTCAACTACATCAGGTTGCCCAGAAAGCCAAAATGGATTCAAATGGACTTGTGGAGAGAATTAGGGGAGCGAGAGCTATGTGAGTAGCACCCTTTGAAAGCTCGCATA
>JBCJKH010014910.1:0-17524 GCA_039877255.1 Loriculus beryllinus | reverse complement strand
TAAAAACATTAAAATGTCTTTTCTGATTGCAAGTAGGCTTTGTTGGGATGAACTGATTGAGTGGTGCGAGCAATTTGTAACAGTGGCTTAGGGTTTGTATTTACAGAAGGCTACATCTTGCATCAATTCAAATAAATAGGTGCTCATATAGAAAACATTACATAATCAAACCTCAAAACACTAGTGCCCTGTCACATGAATGTCTTTTAAAATGCAACATTAGCCGTTTTGGTCTTTATTTTTCTAAAGGGAGTTTTCTGTAAGTAGCTGAGAGAGAATGTGGAATATAGAAATGATTTTAGTCTTGGGCATATTTTATTATTTGTGCTATGTTGCTTAAGTTTTGCTGGGTGCAGCTGTTTGTGATTTTGGAATTTATTTTCCTTTGTCAGATTGGCAACATTTTAATATTATGCAAGAAAAGCAAAGTACTTTTGCTAATAGAAATAAAATATTTAATGGCTTGTTTGGGAAAGAGTTTTGTTTTAGCTTTGCAGTTTCATTGTTATAGCAGGGACAAGGTAAGTGCCAGTTCAAGCCGCATTTCTGTAGTTTATACCAAGAAAACAGCACATGATTGACTTCTCTTCCCTGTTTATAATTTCTTACAAAATTGTTTCACATAGATGCATCAGTTTGTTCACTTTTCAATTATCAAATGAGTATTAGTAAATTTCTACTTTTATTAAACCTCAACAGTGTGTTTATCTTAACTAGTCAGAATTACATTACAACTTTAGGGTGCTCATAAAGATGATTACACATATAAATTTGCTGCAATTGCTGTAAATTCTCTTAGGATTTTTGCCCGCACGTTCATTAATTTACGTGCTGCATTTAATGGGAAAACAAACCTCTCTTAATTTTAACCACTGGAATGTACTTCTTTTAAAAACTACTTATTTTAAGGCAAAATGAACAGTGCTCCAACACGTTGATTATTAAATAGTCTGTTCTGTAATGCAGTGTGAGCAAATGTTATCTCCATCTGTGGTCTTCACTGAAGAATAAATAAGGGAGAACTTACATCTAAGAACATTTTGAATATGATGCATTTGCTGTTGAAAAGGCCAAGCTTATGGAACTTTTGTGCTGCAGAATTAATACTTGGAAAACATAGAGACTGTATTTGTTCATATAAATGAGACCGCAGATAAGGAAGAAGGGAAGACAGAAAATTTTGGAGTCAAAATAAACTTGGATATCAATGTCTCATTGCTGTGCTAGCATGCATTTCACTTCATAGCTTTGAATCCTAAAGATCTTCTTTAGGATAAAGGTACATTGAATATATTCCATGATTTACTGTAATTTAGATTTTAGTAGTCTTCTCATGTCTCTCTTCCTTCCCAGTCTTAAACTCTGTGTGACAACAGGATGATCTAATTCTTTTTATGTGGAAAACCAGAATTACCATAAATATAGGGCCCAATTTTAAGTAAGTTTGAGAAGTAAAAAGCATCTTCAGTTATACTTAAATTCAATAGGATTTAATCATATGGTCAGAGGTTTAGCTAAGAACCCAGATTTCTATGGTTTGGTGTAACATAAAATTTAGATTATTTTTTTTTTCTAAACCAGGAATTAAAAAAAGGCAGAATATTGAGGCTACATATAACAAAATAAAAAAAAACCAACAAACTTTTGTTTGTTTGTTTCTTTTGTTTTTTTATTTGTTTGTGGTTTTTGTTCTGTACTAACTGAAGAGACTCTTAAGTCAGTTTTAGGTTCACTCACGTGTACCATACCTCTCATGGAGAACCCAGCCTCAAGCAAATACACTACGGAGTTATGCACCTGTGCTAATAGTTCCGTGAAATCCTTGCAACTGTCCTTGAGTGCTTAATGATCAAGGAAAACCAGGTTCATAGGGGGTTAAAGGGGCTGACTTGCCCCATTGAAAATTTAGCTCCTTCAGATTGAAAGGACAAATCCAAAACAAAATCAGATAACTCTACAGAATTTTGACTTTCAAATATTGCAACATATTAATTATAGATGTAGTAATTATACCAGTAATATTGTTACAATGGACTTACAATGAACAATGACTAAAATGCTACTGGTTTGATTAGTTCTTTTTCGTATTTCCTTTTTTTATTTCTGTAGGGGCCAGCAGCTACATCCTCTGACAAGTGGCTTGGATTACATAGTAGTTTTAATACAGAGCATAAAGACACTTCATAGCATCAGCAAAACTGATAGAAGTACTGGGTGCCTTCAGCATGTAGTGTCAGGGTGATGCGTGAAAGGCCACCTACCTGTCATTGTGCACTGTCCAGCAGGTGGTAGCTAATGGCTATTGGAACCCACAGCAGCCTGCTCATAGCTTGCTTAGTAACTGCCCTGGAGCATCCACTGTAGGCAAAGCTGCCTTGCTGGGTTAGCAGGTCTGCAATTCAGACTGTAAGCAGATGTGTCTGGATAAACGTCTTCAGAAAGATATTGATGTGCTTCAGATTGCGCTCTGCCTTAATTACTTTGAAGTAGTTCTACAGTTACACTTTTTGTTTTTCACTTTTCTAAAATTTAGCATGTAATTAATGCTGATTTCCAAGATGTTTTGTTTATCAGTTAATTAAAAAAGCCAAAATACTCTTTTACAAACTTATTCTCCTGTATACACTTTTTGTTCAGCAAGTGGATTCTTGGCATGGGATCAAGTAAATGTGTTTTCTGTATAATTAAGTCCTAAATGTACATATCTGAGAAAGAGGAAAATGAAAGGAATAGAAGATAAAGTGCAAAGATTTAATTTCTTCAAAGTGGTTGTCCTGGAAGTTCATTATTATCCTTGATACTGTTCTTGCTTTTAAAAAAATAACAGGTCTGATTAGGAACAATTTGTTCAGAGAGCATAAATTCTTCATTGCGGAATTCTTTTTAAACTCCATGTTATTCCTGGGATTTTGAAGACAGCTATGTGAACAGATTATGAGTAAAAAGTTATCTCTGTGTTAGCATGATCACTGATGAGTGTTTTGGTTCTGTCTCCTGTTGTTTGTTTTCTTTGCCGTTGCCAGTTTATTTTGCCTTTGTTTCTTTTCAATTTCAGTTTACCAGCATGTCTGTAAATATTTTGCACCATCCTTTGGGATGCTATGGGTTTACACTGATTTTGGATTAGGTCTATTTTTACTTACACTGAATTTGCAATAAGAATTTTGAGCGTAAATCTCACAAAGTTTTTCGCTATTGTTTTTGATGCATAAAAAAAGAATCTTTCTAAGCTGCTGTCTTCATCCAAATGACTGAAGCCTTGGACACAAAATGAAACAAATTGCTGCTCTGGAAAAAATGGAGAGACTATGAGAAGCTTGTGATACTGTATACTTTTTAGCAATAAATTTCTAGCAATAATATTTGTTTAATCCACCAGATAGTTGCTATTAGAAGTATGTAGAGACTAGGAGGAATCAAAAATTCTGGACTAAAATGATTCCACAGAACAAAATATTTGTTGGTTATAAAAGGCTGCATTTGTTTGAAACTTGCACCAGTGCCAAGCATAATTTTGTTTTGCTGCCCTGGATGCCTTGGCCTGGTATTAATTTACTGTATAGGGCTATGCGGTGAAAGCTGGCCACCATTTCTTCTCTTCTATGTTATTTTGTGCCAGAGATGCAGCCCCTTTTATCACAGGCTATAATCTCTAACATTTGGCTGAGCTTTATGTAAACTAGGATATACCAAATATTTCACATTGATAAAGATTCAGTTTAGAACAATAATAAACTTTCACCTACAAGTGATATGAAAAAGCATTAGAAAAGGGTTTTAAAGGATGTACTTATACTAACTCTGTGTCCTCAATTGTGTTTTACAGATGCACAAACAAGCAGTTAATTACAGATGGGGTGAAGTTATCCACAATGGCTTTGGTTAACTTCTCCATTTATGGCCTACCATTGTGTCCCCTTGGTGCTGCCACTGCCTTTCCTTATGTAAGAAAATACTGCTCTACATGCCTCCAGCTGCCAAGAAATCCGTTTTGGGCAGACTTTTAAAAGGTGGGTGCTATTGTCTTTTAAGATCCTTGCAACTCTAAATCCACCTCTTGGAAAAGAAATCAGTTGTTTCATGGCTGACATGGTTGGGCTTTATTGTCTAAAATAATTTGGAAGAAAACTTTCTCTGGGGTTTATTTGCCTTCAGCAAAGACTATGACCCAGTTCAGGTTGTTCTGATCAAGCAGATCAGGCTTGCTTTTAATCATCTCAACTATAATGTGGAGCTTCCCAACTTTCACAATTTCCTGATGAAATCTAAGCCCATGTGTGTTTGGTCTTCTTTTCCTTCTCCTTCCTCCTTTAATATCCCCTCCCCCCCAAAGAAAAACCCAAACAGCCCACAACCCAACAACAAAACTGAACAAACTAAAATGAAAAAAACAAACACACAAAACCAGCCAAACACCCCCCACCTCAGAGCTCTACCCCATAGTTATTATGGCTCCTGGCAGAGGTCACAGCTGAAGAAATTTCTTCCCTTTTCTTTCTTAGGAAGCAACATATGTAGACTGAGGAAAGGTAATGAGGAATAAAAAAAAATACCACAATAGAAGTTCCAGCATCTTAGGAAGCGGTTGCAGTGTGGGAAGTATTGTTTTTATCTGCCAGTAATTGTGTAGAGCAGTGTTGGGAGATGACATTTATCCCATTAAAATAAGTAAGAACTCTGCCTTCTCAGTGCTCATTTTAATTAAGTTCAACAACTTTGTTAACACAGGAATTTTTGGGCATATTCAGAGTCCACTAAAGGAATCTGTCTATTACTGTATCTTTTCAATTTTTTTAATAAATACCATTATATAGAGCATAGTCAACTGTGGTATTTTTGTGAACAGAAATTTAATTTCAAGATATGTATTGGTTAGGAAATGTAAAACTAAGGAAATGTACATAAGTAGCTTTTTCACTGATGAGCACTTTCTTTTTTCAGTCATCAGCCCAAGGGCCATAGGCATGTTGAATAACCTGATGTTCTGAGTGACTTAGCAAAGGGCTTTTCTGCATATGCTCTAACCTTCCAATCTAAGGAGTAGGAGATAATTTACAAAAATGCTCCTGGGTACGGATTTTATCTTTCTCCGTGTTTCACTTTAGGGTATACTCACTCTTTAACGCTTGCCCAACTTTATAAGGCTTGTTTTTAAATGCTGCAATTAAAGAAAAAAAAGTAGAATAGAGTATGTATATGTTTCATTGCGGCTGAGAAATATTTACCCTCTCAGATACTTACAAATAGAAATCCTAGGAACTATGAAAATGCACACTAATGAGGACTAATGAGATGTTATGTAAGTTAGTAATTAATTGATCTGGTTAAATATCAGTCTGTATGAACAAATGCAGTTTTTTTCATGCAAGTAATGTTTTTTGCATATGCAAATATAGGTACTTGGATCTTTGTCAATCCCTAGCAAATTCCAGTGTGGTCTTTTGAGAGATTATAGAAGGCTCTGCCAAGTGTACTTTCATATAATTTTTCTCAGCAAAATTGGAATCTAAAAATTTACCAAGAAAGCTTCAACTCATGTAACTTCTTGCCAGTTCTGCAAAGTCAGTAAGAGGAATGAGGCAAGTACACTTTCATGTTTGCCATAAAAAAGTAAAATAAATAAAATTACTTTTAGTCTTCCTTTTACAATTGTCAGAAATCTAAAATCTTGCTAAATGTCATGGACATGGCAGAGGTTTTTCCCAACCTGGATTTTCCTTTTCTCTCTTCCATGCTTTGCTCACCATGCCATACATCACTCTTCAGTGATAAGTACATTTTCACCATGTCAATATAGAAAAAGTCATCAAATCGTGACAAAACCCATGTGTCTATCTAAAAAAAATACATGCTTTCAGAAGAACTGTGCAGATACTTACTTGGAAGGGCATAAACCATGCTAATATTGAGCAACATCAAATAGAATGTTGTCCCAGGTCAGTTTAACATATATTTCATCTGCCCTTGATTTTAAGAACTGTTTACAGAAACCATATTTGGTTAAGTTACTTGTAGATAATGTCAGTCAGATGGATCTGAATCTGCAGAAGGCATTACTTTTACTAAAGCTTCACTGAAATTAAATTTGGAATTTGAATTGATGCCCAGGAATGATGTCAGCCATAGCAGATTAAATTTGCTAAGGTCTCTTCATTTTAAATGTGTTTTTAAAACAATGCAGATAATTTTTCCAGGCTTTGTCCTTTTAATGTTTTTAGCCTTTGTTTGGGCTAAAGGAACCATTATACTTTGGGTTATTGAATATTAAATTTAAATCTATTATATAGTAACTGCATACAAAAGCATGGATTTAATAGAAGCATTGTTTCAATAACAATTTTAAGTATTATAAAATTCAGTCTTTTATCTGCCTTTTGCATACTGTCATAATTGTTCTTTTATATTTTGAAGGAATATGTAAAGGAAAAGGCAGAGAAATAATAACTGAAGTGCAGTACTGTCTATTACTTATCCTCAAAAATCAAGTACACAAAATAGTTCTTCAAATACTTAACTGTGAAAATGGTATTTAATATGTAGGAAAATCGTTAAATAATTAAATTTTGTGTCTCTGATAATACTGTGTATTAGATATACCTGGCCAGAATTTTGTATTATTGTAGGAAGATAATTTGGTTTTGTTCCATCTGGTGATAGTGATGTGATCTGACTAAAGCCTGAAAATTGGTAGCCTTTTTATTTCTATCCTATGGTATATTAATAGCAGCTATCATTATTATTTTTATTTAATTTGCTGAAATTCTTAATAACATAATTAAATCATTTGCATCCTGCAGCAGTGAATTCTGCAGGTAAATTATATTTTCTGTATCCTGCTACTGGGGTCAATGTGAAGTGTTCAGATTTCAAGTAATTCTTTAAAAGAACTTTCAAGTAATTGGAAATGAAAAATCACGACTTACTGCAGTAAAAAGGGCAGCCTTGCTGATACAGTTTTATCCATGGTGGCAGTACTTTGATGAATGCTAGAATTATAGAGCCCCAGATTTAGATGGCAGGGACTTTGGGAGGTCATGTAGTCAGGCACGATCAAGGTACTTGGGGACTTGCCCAATTGAGCCTTGAACACCCCATATATTGGCAATTCCACAGCCCCTCTGGCAACCCCTTCCAGTACTTAACCAGTCTCATGGAGAAAATTCTTTTCAAAGCATTGGAATTTCTCACTGTAATTTTCTTCCCAAATAGCAGAATTTCTCATGTTTCTACTTGTGTGTTACCTCATCCTATAAACATGCATCTGTGAGAAGAGCTTAGCACCATCTCTGTATCTTTCGACTGGGTAGCTGAAAAGATCAATAACGTCCACCCTGAGCCATCTTTTCTACAGGCTCCCAATTCCCTTGATCCCTCATGGATGATAGAGAGCGCCTTCACAAGGACCTTGTCTGGCTCCTTCAGTACCTTTGGATGCCTCTTATTGGGTCTCATGGATTTGTTTGTGTGCAAGCTGGTTAAGTGACCCCTTCCCTTTCTCTACAGAATTACTACTTCACTCCCACAGTGAGTGGAGTGAAAAAATTCACTTCCCAAGTGAGGAATTCTTACTTTGACCACACCATTTGCACAGCACTTGAGCAATGTCTTAGCATTGCTTAGTTGCCTAAAGTGGAATTTCTCTGCTACTGTGCATGGTATGCTTATTTTGCTGTTTTATTTTATTCCTTGCTGCAGCTCAAATTTTGACCATAGGAGTGAGTGACCTGAGAGTGAGTGTTGTGGTTTAACAATACCTCAGTGAAGTGGCAGTGTATGCCTTCTTACCTCTGACTGTAAGCTCTTCTTCTATAATAAGTGGAAAGCATGGTTTGTGGAAAACTGATTTTCTTGTCTGTTGAGTTGAATAAGGAGTAATACTTTAGCCAGCTTGGATGTGCTGGACAGAATCATTGCTTAGGGCACTGTGTCATCAAACAGAGCCACCTTGGATACCCATCTTTTGAAGTGTTAACAAGGCCCGATAAGCTGCTTGCAATTGTCCCAGTGACAGGTTTGCTTCTGAACGGTGCAGTTTTAAAATACTAATGCTGTTGACAAGAAAGGAGAAGTTTGTAATTTGAAAGGTTTAGGCTTTCTCATGTAAAAAAATCTCCCAAGTCAGCGTTTTTTTTCAGAGAACTCCATTGCTAAGCTTCAGTTACATTCGATTCTGTTTCCAGAGAACACAATTCAAACTCTGGAGCAAATCCAGAGGAGGGCCATGAGGATGATCAGGGGGCCGGAGCATCTCCCATACAAAGGCAGGCTGAGAAAATCAGGGCTGTTCAGCCTGGAGAAGAGAAGGCTGAGACGTCATAGCAGCCTTCCAGTATCTGAAGGGGGACTACAAAGATGCCAGAGAGAGACTTTCCATAAGGGACTGTAGCTATGGGATGAGGAGTAATGAGTTCAGACTTAAACAAGTGAGTTAAGGTTGGGTACAAGGAAGAAATGGTGGTGGTGAGGCACTGGAACAGGTTGCCCAAGAAAGTTGCGATTGCCCCATCCTTGGCAGTGTTCAAGGCCAGGTTGGACAGGGCCTTAAGCAGTCTGGTCAAGTGGGAGGTGTCCCTGCCTGTGGCAGAGGGATTTGAATTAGCTGATCATAAGTTCCTTTCCAACCCAAACCATTCTGTGATTCTATGATTCTATGTTTCTCTATGAAGTACAGTCTTTCATTAAAATCTTAGTTGTATTAACTATAGAGAAGCATAATTTCTAAACTGCTATGACTCATTCATCAATGATTCAGACATAGTTTATACTCTGTAATAACTGATCAGAATTCAGAAATACAGCTAAATTCTAATGCTGCAATAATAAGCTGACATCAGTTTGAGATAGGTTACAGGGACCTATCAAGTTTTTTCCAAATTCAAAGACCAGATACAATATGTTATAAATGTTCTTTAAAGGTTTGATGAAATTAAAAATGAAGCAAAATCCACATGGTGGAATGCTGAAAAGGCTGAATTAAAACAGTGTGATAGAAGTAATTGATAGCTTTTTTTTTCTCGCTAAAAATGAGCAAAGAAAACCTTGCCATGGTTTCTGACAAATACTAGATAATTTTTATGTTAGACAGTCTGTGGGTAAATGAAGAATCATTAACATAGGGAAGGAAAAAAATCCCCCAATCCTGAACTGTACATACACATTCATGGCCTCTCTAATATTTTTATTACTCAAAAAAGTGATTTCGGCATAATTTTGGTATTTTTCTCAAAATGCCCAGTGACTATGAAAAAGCACATGAAAAGTTTAAATGCATCACAGAAGGAGAACTGAGAATAAAACATGATAAATACATGTATTACATGTAAATAGTATGAAACTGTGAATGCTAGCGAGAAAGTGAACAGGAAATCCAGTTCTTCTAATGCAAGAACTTAGGGAGTTCATATATACATTTTGCATGTGTTACCCTTAAAACTGCAAATGACAGTCTATTTTCTGTAATGGGTTATTGAAGTGTAGAATTAATTGCCCCAGGATGTTGTGGAGAATAATAAAGGATTTCAAGAAAGCTTTAGGCAAATTCATATGGAGTAAACCTAGCAGGGACCGTGGGACATGCTATCAAATGTAATCTCTGGTTTACAAAGTCCTAGTTTGGGAAGGTGCTGGAGTAAATTCATTTCATGCTTACCTAATTTCATATTTGTTCTTTAGATATGTAAATTTATCTGGTTTTGCAGACAGGATATTGGCATGCAATAACCAAATTAAAGGATTTTTTAGCCCTCATATTTCATAAACTGGGCTGTTTGAATGACTAAAAGGAAAGATATTATTCAGGCTATGTCCAGCATTTTAGTGACCTCAGTAATATTCTGGCAGGTGCTTCACTTTAAATTTGAGCAATGACTGTTCAGTGTAGATGTTTGCAAGAATTTTACAGTTACAGCTCAAATCAGGCTGATATTAAGAGTTTAATGACTGGAGCATATTCTTTCTGGTTTGTCTGTCAAAATTTAATATTTTTACTCAAGAACAGGATCACAGGAGATATTTCTCATTGTGTAAAATTCCTGCTCCATGACAGAGGCCAGATCCTTCACAGTGCAATAGCCCTGAGGGACTTACTACCCTAATACCCGTTTGTGAAGGACCTCCCAAAGCAAAAAATCGTGTCATTGTGTGGTCTCTCTTCTGCAGTTTTCATGTCAATCACTTTTTGTGTCAATGCTGATATGCACAACAGCATCGCAAAGCAAAGTTCCCTAGGCCAGAAGACCTCAGTGGGAGCTGAATCAGGCTGTATGGAAATGGGAACTTTCCAAGTTTTATTACCACTTTCCCAAGCAAAAGTCCAAAAGTAAAACACCATAGTTTACAGATTCATTAAAATCAGTATGGACTCAAAAATTTTGCCTGTACAAAAGGTAATGAACTGCCTTTTGCACGTATGGATACAAACTAACATCATTAATTTCACTGAGATAATTTAAAGGTTATAAACTGCTTGGATCACTTTTTTTAATAATCAAAGTGTATTTTGGTACCAGGAAAGGTTTGTGTGGTTCATTTGGTTTAGTTTTTTGTTTTGTCTGCTGGTGGCTTTCCTTCAAATTTTTGAACAAGGTATTAGTCAGGAGGAAATCCTGTTAATCCTCATGTGAGCTTCATTTAAGGAAAAATTTAGTAGCCTGAAATAAGAACTTATATTATTTAAGGTCTTATACCAGACTGAAAATGTAACATGTGAACTGTGGATTTTTTGTCTATTATAACCTATAATGAATGTTGATGTTTTAAAAATATGAATTAATAAACATACTTTTCTCCAGTCATTTTCCATCACAATATAGTAAATATTTCTCATATCCTAATGCATAGTCATCTTTAAAACAAAAGAAAACAACACAAAGATACCAAAAAACTCCCCCAAAGATAACAAAAAAGCCACCTTGCCATGTGATGTTTGATAAAACTAGCTGTTATATTAGAATAGAAACACTGCACCTCTTTTTCTATCTGTATTGGTAATTATGTTTTTGAATTGAAACTTTCCATGAACTTAGTGTTTTGGAATTTTCAGATGTTATACTGTCATTCTTTTAGCAGAGGAAAAGCAAAATGTCAAGTCTGAGTTCCATTCCTAGCTTCCTTTTCTGCAGTGACTGTCAGCTATCTGTCCTAATGGTCATCATTTAGGCATCAGATGCTGCTCTGAAAAGTGTAACAATGTAAAGGTGCTTAAAATAGCTCTGGGCTAACAATCAGTCACTAGTCCTTTATTCTGTTTTACTGTTTTGTTTTGTTTTTTATTCTTTCACATTCACCCACACCATTTTGTAGCCTGAAATAAGGAAGGGCTTATTGTCTCAAATAAGAAAAGGCTGATTGGGTCTATCTTTTACTCACCTGTTATTAAAAGTAATTTAAATAATTCTTAAGAATGACAAATGTACCTTTTAGTTGGAGAATTAAAGAACTCCAGTCTTTTTAGCTGATCAACAAGATTATGTGGTGATTGGAATATAATCTGTAGGTATGGACAAGAGGAAGCAATGTACTGCAGAGAGGTTTTATAAGGCAGGAGATGAAAATGGAAAAAGACCATATTACTGGAAGTCGAAGCCAAAACAGCTGGAAATGAGGGGCAAGTTTTGTATTAAAAAGATTAATTTAACACGGGAACAATTTAGAAACAACTTTGGTTCTTTCTTACAATCCTCTAGGACTCTGTTCTGCAAAATAAAAAGCTTCAGTGCTTTATAAAGTTATACTTAAATGATACCATTGCTCTTGAAAGTGATATGGAACTGGTCAAACTAGTTTGTTACTCTGTTCAGCAATGCATCTGGCTGGATGAAGAAATGCACTTTATAGATCACAGAACATGCACGAATAGTCAATCTTTTCCATAGATCACCTCTGGAGAGTCAGAAACATGTTTGTGTGAAGTACAAACTGCTGCTTGTTGCTGAAGTGTTTCCAGAATGTGGGATTGATAGCATGGATATTTTTAAGAACAACTTGTTTTATCAGAAAATTACTGTACTTTATTAATAGAAATGAAAATTGGATTTTACGAGTCATGAGAATTCTCCTGTGGGTAACTGAGTGTTCTTGTTCTTGTAATGTGTGATCCCATTGCTTCTCTGTGGGACCTGCTGCTTTCCTCTTTTTCATGGGATGTATTTGGATATCTCAACCCAAGCTAATTAAAACCACATTTTCAAAATCAAGATTAAAAGAATGGAAATAGGAAAGATGCAAAGGACTGTCTATATTTCTGGTAGATTTTTGTCTGTCTTGTTCTTAAGCTTCAGTGAAAAAGATTCCATTAAGGTCAGGTTGGACAAAGCCTTGGGAGGCATGGTTTAGTGTGGGGTGTCCCTGCTTATGGGCAGGGGGTTGGAACTAGATGATCTTAAGGTCCTTTCCAATCTTAACTATTCTATAATTCTATGATTATCACCCTGCGTATCCAGCTCTGGTGTTTAACTGTTGTAATTAGAGAATGTTTCTTAATTTCTAGCTAAACTTTGTTTGTTACAAATTAAATTGATTGCTGCTTCTGCTACCCTAGCTATATATGACAGCCACTGATTTTTTTTTTAATACTGGCATCCGACATACGTGTTAAAACCATATCATATCTAACCAAATGCTTTTATTTTTAAACTACCAAATACAGTTGTTTTATCCATTCTTATGCTAACTTTTTTTCTTTTCTATACTTATGCTATATTTTCTAGTTGTTCACCTCTGGGATCATCTTATTTGCCCAGACTATGAAAGCTTGACTCCTAAAACTGGACAAAGGAGTTTACCTGAGATCTCCTAAACACTTTATGTATTTTGTGTTTGCCTATTGATATTCCAAAATCTTCCTTTTTTTGCTATATGGTTACCCTGTTGAATGAGCAGGGAGAGCCCTGATCCAGTACAGTAGCTGTGTCAGATCATGCAGAAATTCTTTGTTTCTTTTCACTTCTGTAAAACCGATAAATCCATTTATGGCTTATGCTCAGTCTGTGTTCTATTTCAGTGGAAGCCACCTCACTGTTTTATGATATATTTTTACATTTGTAACACAGTAGAGTGAGTTCACTCCTTTGTCTCCCAGAACTTGACATAGGTTCTGTCTGATTTGGTCTCTAGGCTTTTTTTTTTTGTTATTGATAGGAGGTTTGCAACCATTTACAAATACTAAAAATGGTCAGAAATTATGCTGACGGAGATTAATACAGGCAGGAAGCATTATGATAATAAATAGACAAACAAGCAGAAAAAAAATAAGCCCAAAAAAGGATTCTTTTTTTTTGCATAGGGCTGTATTTTTTACTTTTCCTTTACACTTTTTTTTGTAGGTATTTATTGCTAGTGCAACTTCATCAGCCGTATCACCTTAGTCATCAGTGTTAGTACCTGTCCAGTGTGAACAAGAGATAGAGTAATGGTATTTTTCAGTCCTATTGGTGGTCTTGGAATAATGTCAGGTGCAAAAATTCATTTCAACAAAAACAGTCTGTGGTGGAGGAGTTATAGGTTTTCTTAAGGTAGGGAAAGCTCTGACAAAATATGTAAACTTATTGCTGCTCCATCAGTAATGCATTTGGCATTAAGAACAGGTCAGTTGTTCCTCTTGCTTCATAGGTTTTAGTCTGTACATGTGAGTAGTTTTGCTACCTCCACTAACAGTCAGTTTTCAAACGTATGTAACATTCATTTGCACAAGGCTCAATAAAGTACAAAGTAATAAGTTAATTAAATCATACTATTGGAACCTGTCATTCTAAGCAGTCTAACATTTAAGGAGGAAACAGATGTTTTCTTTGAAAAGTCATAATTTTAGTTGCTCATTGATTTGAATTCACATATTTGTCTCTTCTAATTGTTGTTTGGAAAATACATGTATTTCTACCAAATCATGGGTTGATATGAAAAACTTGACAGGGAGTTAGTTTGCCAGCACAACTTTAAAACTTACCTAAACTTTACATTTACACTTTGGTTGAACTTGCATGTTCCAATGATACTAAACACATTTAAATGATACTGAACATCAGACTGTCAGCCAAGTTTTGTTCTCGTCATTACTCTTTTTGCATGCTAGACTGTTGAACTAGTTTTTAAATGTGCTGCCAGTTTTTGCCATCAGTTTAATACTCATCTTTGAAGATGTTTAAAAGCCAAAAGCTGGAATTCATCTTACTGGAATTAAGGTTAAAATGCAGAATATGTTAAGAAAAGGCCCTTCTGATTTCAGCTGCACTTAGATTCAAGTGATGTAGCAATTCCCTGAAGCACAGAGGTTCTGAATAGACTAATTCTGATTCAGATAACATTGTGCATACTCCAACACAACTTAATAATATTCAATACAATTCTTTCATACTCACTTTTGCAGAACATTAATTTTGTACATACAGAATTTTTTGAAATTAAAAGCTGTGAAAATTAAGCTTGAATTTGCTGATTTTTCCCAGGTTCCTTAAATCTCTTAAGTAGGTTTTATACTACATAGCAAATTATCCAGTCCAAGTTCAAGGATTTGTGGAACATATTCTTGGCTTTTTGTTAGGGGCTCTCCATATACTTACTGTTCTACCATGCGTATGCAGTATCAATGACTTTATCATCGTATTTACTGATGCAGAAGGAATTTTGCAAACGTTTTATGGGAGACTACTGCTTTATAAATTAAGGAAAGCAAATACCTCTACAATTACTATTTTTTTTTAATTTTGAAATTAATAAGTAATATTTTTCTATGTCATGGGAAGCACTTTTATATTGAACAAAGATGTAAGAACTACCATATTTTTAGCACTTAGTATTCTGTTCCCAGTGATGGATTGGAGAAAATACTTATGAAATGAATATAACAAAGAATAGGTACATAGTGAGCCTTCTCTAATATGCTTTTTCATCTTGTATCATCCCACAGTTTGTTCACGACCTAAGCTGGAGATTTCATGTGAACCATTTTGTTTAACAGCCATTATTGGACTTGTGGTTAATATCTTATCTAGTCACTTTGGAAGTAATTAATGTTAGTCTTCACCATTACTCTGTGATGTTGAGTTCCATGTTTAGTAACACAATAGGTGCATAATTTCTTTCCAGGAGAATTCTAGTTCTGTTTTGTTACTCATAACACTTACATAAATTAAAGTAGTTATCAGGGATGTTGTGAAATGAAAATACAAATGTTTCTGTTAACTATTTATCTGTTTTGTTGATTCTTATCCTCTGCTTTTCCTGTTGTTTTACCTGCCAGTCAAATGCTCTTTTTTTCTCATGTTTTCTCTAAGGATGAAAGATATTTGGTGTGAGATTGGGGATTTCTTCTCTAGCTAGTAGGAAAGGTCCCAGATGAAACCTAATCACTCAGGTCAGAATGCTTTTACTTACAGATGCTTGTCTTTCCCCAGATTGGGTAAGTAGGAAGAAAGGTGGTATAACATTCAGTATTAACTACTTTGAGGGGAAAGCCATTTTCTGCTTATCAAAACTTCAGATCCTCTAGCTACAGTTTAGATGATCATGGTTTAGTTTTCTGTACACACCTTTTTTCTGATTTTCCTGATAGTTCAAATGCAGATTTTAGATGTCACTATGGAACTGACACAGGCACCCAGAGTGTGAGTAGTTAGGTTTGAAAAATCCTTCATCTTGGTTTTGCACTTCCTTATTCTTGGAGCACAATCTATTAATTTAAGCAGAAACCCAAGAGCTGTAACTGTCTCCATGTTCAGTAACATAGAGAATCAGGTTTCTTTTACTTTTTTTCTCCCATCCCCATCCTCTTCCCCTTGACTAGGAGCTTACGTGGGTCCAGTTAATATCTCACGTGGAGTGTTTATAAATGAAAATAATCAGGTTATGTGTTTAATTATTTTAATTGCTTTCCTGCCTTGATCAAGTAGCTGTTTCATAGATGCAATATACTGCCATTACCAAGTAGGTACTTCCTTCAGTATTTTTATAACATGGATTGAGGAGATCATGATCATCTTATTTTTCTTTGAAGCAAAAGCGTACATGAGTTACGATCTTGATACTTTTGAAAGCACTCTGATGTAATCTGCTTTCAAGGTATCACATGTGTCCTAGGTTCAGCAGTAGCAGTCATTTTTCTCCTTCTTAGTAGCTGGTGCAGTGCTGTGGTTTTTAGTTTTGGCCTGGGAACAGCGCTGATAACACCAATGTTTTTAGTTGTTCTAAGTCATGTTTATTCTGACCAAGGACTTTGTGAGTCTCATGCTCTGCCAGGGAGGAGGGGAAGCCAGGAGGAAGCAGGGACAGGACACCTGACCCAAACTAATCAAAGATGTATTCCAGACCACAGCACGTCATGCCCAGGATGTAAACTGGGGGCAGTTACCTGGAAGGTTTGTATCTCTGCTCGGTTGTGCAGGGTATCTGTTGGTGGGTGGTGAGCGGTTGTATTCTCTTCCCTTGTTATTTCCCTTATTATTATTATTGGTGGCAGCAGCAGTGGTTTGTGTTATACCTTAGCTCCTGAACTCTTCTTATCTCTGCCCGTGGGAGTTACATTCTTTTGATTCTCCTCCCCATCCCTCCAGGAGCAGGGGTAGGAGGAGGGGGAGAGTGAGTGAGCGGGCTGCGTGGCTGAGTTGCTGGCTGGGTTTAAACCACAATAACATGCAGTGCTGTATACCGTCCAGAACTGCACCAAACTTACAGGAAGTGCTTGGAATTATGATGTAGAAAGGGGGTGCCTTTGCCCTTCTGTTGTGAAAACTCTGTTCAGGTTTGGAAGGGATGTAAGTGTGAGGTGTAATGAATTGATTCCACCTGTTTGGAGTCAGTTACTAGTGGAAAACAGGTTCACAGTCGAAACAGCCATGGTAAGGGTAGATTCCCTACTTTACATTTTTAGTTTGAGATGAAGTGACATTTTTTCTCTTTTTTTGTTCTCTGCTGGCATCTGTTCTGTTATAGTCTTTTATAAATATCAAGAAACACTTTCTTGTTGCTATGGTCTTTGTGTAAGTAACATATAGCAAAATGGAATGATTTTCTTGTTTTCTTTGTTGAATAGCTCAAAATGAATGCTTGAAAGAACCTCTTTTAGACAATAATTAGCTGAAACAGCTTTACTCCATGTTGTCTTTGTCTGCATACATCTTGCCACCTTGGACTAGTTTTTTTCTTTACATCTAATGTATTTCAGTGGGATAAACTGGCTAATGCTTTGACAAATCCAGATTTCCTAATTGCTTTTGCCTTGTATTCTGTATTCTCTCTCTTTTTCTCTTATACCAGTAATGTGGCCGGATAAAATTTTCAGTCAACCACAACTTTTGTGTTCAAATGCCTTTTCCCTTATCATTACTTCCTTTGTATGTGATTATCAAAATTATAATAGCTTCAGAAAAACTCGTAAAGAAGAGAGTTAAAATGTGAAATGCGATAAAACAGGCAGTGGCCTCTGATAAAATGAGCACAACTAACATGAAACATTTCAAGGCCAGGTTGGACTGGGCTTTGAGTAACCTGGTCTAGTGGAGAGTGTTTCTGCCCCTGGCAGGGGGGTTGGAAC
>JBCJKH010014909.1:0-10465 GCA_039877255.1 Loriculus beryllinus | reverse complement strand
AATGCTCCATCCCTGGTAGTGTTCAAGGCCAGGTTGGACAAAGCCTTGGGTGCCATGGTTTAGTGTGAGGTGTCCCTACTTATGGCAGGGGGGTTGGAACTGGATGATCTTAAGGTGCTTTCCAACCCTACGATTCTATGATTCTATGAATATGTTACAGTTTAACACTGTCTTCTCATGAAAGTACCCCAGTCTGCTTTGGCAGCTGTTCCTATTTTGAGACATTGTTCTTTACTGATGCTAATACAGATAATGTTATCTTTAATTAAAACTTCATTGGTCTTTCAAATTCAGAAAGATGTGGAATTAGCAGCAGATCTTGAAGCAGCTACTCTGCAAGTTCAGAAAAGTCAGATAGCTGTGGATACTGAACAAGAACTGGCAAAGGCAGAGATGGTGATGCATGCAGAGACACTGAAAGATACAGCACCAGTGTTGGAAGGCATTAAGGTAATCTGGATAAATGTACATTTTCATACTTTTTAATGTAGAGAATCAAAGCATCCGTGTAAGAGCTGTGATAAATTGCTTGACTGTCTTTCAATTTTGATCCCTTCAACCCACTCTGTCACTGAAAACCAGCTAATGAATAGATTGCAGGCTCTTAACCACCAGTACAGAAATTGATATCAGCACAAAACATCTTTTGAGGTCTCCTTTATCTTTCTGTGTTACTGAAAACAATATGCCTGTCTGGGGGGGAACATTTGTACTGGCTGTAGATGTAATAGATCTTTGCATGTTTAATCTGTGTATAGTTAACTCTCTTGACACTCTCCCGTAACATCTTCATAGGTGAGCTTAGGAAATGTGGTTTTGATAAATGGACAGTGAGGTGGATCAAAAACTGTCTGAATGGCAGAGTTCAGAGGGTCATGATCAGAGAGCATAATCAAATTGGAAGCCTGTAGTCACTGGTGCTCCCCAGGGATCGATACTGGGTCCAGTGTTACACAACTTGTTTATCAGTGACCTGAATGAAGGGCTGGAGTGTCCCCTCCGCAGGTTTGCTGATGATATGAGGNNNNGGATAGTGGCTGGTACACCTGGAGAAGGTGCTGCCATTCAACTGGACCTCAGTAGTCAGGAGAATTTGGCAGAGAAACCTAATGAAGTTCAACAAGGGCAAGTGTAGGGTACTGCACCTGGAGAGGAAGAACCCTAAGTACCACTGCAGGCTGGGGGTGACCTGCTAGAGGGCAGTTCAGCTAAGAAGGACCTGGGAGTATTGGTGGGTGACAAGTTGACTATGAGCCAGCAGTGTGCCCTTGTGACCAAGAGGGACAACAGTATCCTGGGGTGTACTGGGAGGAGTGTGGCAGCAGTTGAGGGAGCTGATCCTCCCCCTGTAGTCAACCTTTGTGAAGCCACATCTGGAGTCCTGTGTCCAGTTCTGGGTTCCTCAGTACAAGAAAGACAAGGAGCTACTGGAGAGGGTCCAGCAGAGGGCCATAAGGATGATCAGGGGTCTGGAGTGTCGCTGTTACGAGGAGAGATTGTGGGAGCTGGGTCTTTTTAGCCTGGAGAAGAGGAAACAGAGGGAATCTCCTGAATGCATATAAATATCTCCATGATGGATGCCAGGAGGATGGTGCCAGACTCTTCTCAGTCTGTACATAAACTGGCCAGTACATAAACTGTACAGTCTGGCCATAAACTAAAACACAAGAAGTTTCACCTCAACGTGAGGAAGAACCTCTTTACATTGAGAGTGACAGACCACTGGAACAGGCTGCCCAGGGGAGTTGTGGAGTCTGCCTCTCTGGAGGCATTCAATACCCACCTGGACATGTTCCTGTGTAACCTGCTCTGGGTGGCCCTGCCTTGGCAGGGGTTGGACTGGATGATCTCCAGAGGTCCCTTCCAACCCTAGCAATTCTTTGAAAATCATCACTGTGTCTTTCACTAATTTGTATGTATTTTCTGTGACAGGGTGAGGAAATCACTAAGGAAGAGATTGACATGCTGAATGATGCTTGCGCCAAGCTGCAGGAACAGAAAAAATCATTAACAAAGGAAAAAGAGGAGCTTGAGGAATTGAAGGGCGATATCCAGGAATACAGTGAGGTGAAGAATGGGGTGTGGAAGTTCTTTTTTTTTTATTACTTCTGTTCATGTTTCATTTTAACATAAATGATTTACAGATTTAAAGATGCTCTTGCTTGGATGTCTGCGAGCCTGTAGTTAGTAGCTGAGTGAATGAACTTTGTATGGGACAATGCAGAGCCTCGTTTGTATAATGTGTTTAGAACCTAAAGTCATTTGAGTAGTTCCCACCATATGAGAATCCTGTTCCTGCTTGCATTCCCAGGGTGGCTAGGCTTAACAGGTGCTGCAGTTCTGTCTTGTCAAACATAGATGTCATTATCACAGGTACTTCAAGTTAAGTAAGATGAATCTTACCCAACTTTAAGAAAGAGATGGAAAATAACATTTAAGGGGTACATGAAAAAGGCAGCATTGTTAAAAGTCATTGTTCTAATTCCAGTTTGGCTTTATAGGTCTATATATTTGCATTTCATTTACAAATAGCTCCTGTCTTGAAATTCTAGTCAAAGTCAGTAGTGTCTGTTGTTGAGAATTTACCCTGACAAAAGTGTTTCTCTCTCCTGACCATTTCTTTTAGGATTTACAAGAGATAAAAGAGCTCTCCAAAACTGGCCAGGAAGAGGCAGTGGAAGAGTCAAAGGCAAGCAAGAGATTGACCAAGAGGGTGAACAGAATGATTGGTCAGATAGACAAAATTATCAATGAATTAGAGACAGCTCAAAAGACGGTGGATGTACGGCTGCAAGGTGCTGATGGTCCTCCTGCTGGGTGAGTGACTTGAGAGCACTGAATGTGTCTCTAACTGTTCATTCTTGGTTTTGTCAGATGTGTGACTAGAAGAGAATTAGTTGTTTAGAATGTTAAGATAATTTATTTTAGAAATAAAATTAACAAAATTGTGCTGTAGATTTTCTCTCTTCTAAGGTATGTTAAATACGGTTGAAATGAAGAAGGAAAGGAGCAGGTGTCATTCCTCGGATGCCAGTCCTGGGGGGTTCTAAATGTCAAAGTGTTGATAAGCATCTTACCATCCTGTTCACACCTCTAGCCCTAATGGTGGTGCAGATGAAACCATGTCTTTAGTCATGCTCCTCAGGCAGTAGGTTTGCCCTGTGTGATGGAATGAAAAGGCACACAACAGTGTGGTAAGCACGTTCATGTTTGTTCTTTAGCAGTGAAGGTGACAGTGAGGAAAACTACTGCACTAAAGTCTGTTCTGTATCTGGAGGGAAATAAAGGAACAGGTCTAATTGAAGTAAGGAGATAATTTTACATAGTCCTTTTCTAACAGTTGGCTTAATTTCAACTTTAATACACTTGCAGCTTTATGAAGAGAGATCTTGAGTGATAGTTTCATTGCAAAATGCATTTATCAGCATTTAATGTTACTGGAGAGTCTTTCAGGCAATCATGTTGAAGTGTCATGCAATCACGTTGAAGGGTCATACGTTGCATCTTACAGGCACTGAAATACTTAAACACTGTGACTGTAATTCTCAGAGTTTGGGCTTACCCAAGCTAGTTTATGCTTGCACCAGTTTGCGTGATTCCTTAGGAAAGCTTCCCAGCTCCCACAGAGCATTCTTAAGCGGAAATATGGATTCTGCTTTTGGTGCTTTTAAACTTTGGGGCTTTTTTCAGTCTCCAGAGGAAATGGACATTTGTTTCAAAAGTTAAGACTAAGACAGTTATATGAATGGTACTACAGGGAAGTTTGGATCAAACCTATCCAAGTTTGTGAATTTAAAATACAACATAAAATCTGCTTGTACTAACTGTAATTATACTTTATGTAATGGATGGATTTGTGGATAATTTTTTTAGGTGATTGTGGATGACTGAAGTTATTAGTTTAAAGATTGCTTAGTTATTGAAGGCTTGGTTTTCAAATTTGAACTTAGTGCATCACTAAGCCATTGAGAGCCATAGAAACAACACAAGCACTGAACATTTAGTGGCAGCCTGAGAAGTGCTCCTAGTGTTAAAGTCAGTCTGTGCCCAGAGGTTAGGGCCCAGTATGGAGCTGGGACTATATTGATAAAGCCCTTTTGTTTCATATTTACTGGGTTCACTGTCTCCTGCATTTCAGCTTGAGTTGTGCTGAAAGATGGTTCTTCAAATTAACAAAGCTTCATATGCAAGCAGAGGCTTTAGGTTGGAGAGGATAGTTTTAGCTTCATGAGATCAGTAATCAGACAGTGGAAATATCTGAAACCTGCTATTCACAATGTTAAGTCTAAAAAATCTATTCCTTGATACGAGCAAATGAAGTCTGTTAAAACAAAAGAGCTGCATTGCTGAAGCAGTAAGTTCTCAGCTTTTGTTTTCCTGTGACTTGCATTAAATTTTTGTAGGCCAGCCTCTCTCAGTTTAAAAGGATTACAAGGATTACAAGGATCTCAGTTTAAAAGTTTATAAGGCACTGCAGTTTTGTTAAATGGGGCAGGGGGCTGAAAAGACATTAGATGCACAGAAACTGTGCTAAACTTAATTTCACCTGACTACTGGATGTCTGTATTTGTGCAATAAAGCTTGAGGAAACCAAAAGCCTGAGATTTGATGGTAAGCTGAAGATTCATTGGAAATCTGCTCTCTTATTAGGAACTCATTTTTGCTATTTTGCATTGTTTTCAGGATTCTAAAGAAATAATGTTTTTACAAATCACCTGCAGTGTAGTGATTTTCAGTACTGGTTTTTGTCAACTTTACTCCCTTGGAGTAACTGCTTGCCATGTACAGACTGTGCTTGCTCTACAGGGAGAATCTCGTCAGTATTGCTGAGCTAATTAATGTGATGAGACAAATTCAGAAGATTCCAGAGGAGAAGCTGACAAGAATTGCAGAGACACTAGATGAAAACAAGGATGGCAAAATCGACATCAATAATGTTGTTAAGGTAAGTCTGTGGACTGCTTAAAGAAAATCAGGCTAGCCATCCTTCAGACCTTATGCCTGTTCTGATTGAAATTTATATTGCTGTCTTTGGCATGAGTGATGCCAGTGAGGTTTTTGGTAATGTGCTGTAAATAGATCTTATAATACATAGTAGCATCTTCAGAATTTATGTGGTTATTTGCGGGGGGAGAGGCAGAGGGGGTGAATAATCTTTATGCTGTGTGTGTTACCCACATTGCCTTTAAAGCTGTAGGTTTTCCTGTATGCCTATGTCAAGTTCTGTAAAATATGGTAATTTTGAATCGGAGGGAGGATGGGAAGGAGCCTTAGAACTGCTTTAGGAATATCACTATTAGCCACAGTCTTGACATCGGTTGTCGTGCAGTATGACATCAGTTATCCTTTAGGATGACTGTAAGTGAACTATGTTCCTTGCATGATTAGTTCTGTTTTCTTATTTTGCAGAACATTCTTAGGTTTTCTTTGCATTTCTCCTTCATTTTGTTTTTTCTTTTTTTTAGAGATGCCCTAAACCTCACTTCCTTGAAAGTAATTTTCCTATTCACTGCAGAAATAGCACTAGAAGATACAGTATCAGCCTTTTGAAACACATTTTTCCTTTCTGCTGAAGGTGTCCCAGTGGTGATTATCTTCTCTGTTGCTCTAAACAGCCGTTGTACATTTAGCAGCATAAGTACTACTAAATGCTGCATATAATGCAGGACAGTTGAAGGAACTTGAGAAGCTGTGCCTAGAATACATTTGTACAAAAAGCTTTATAAAGGAATTTGGAATCACCTACTAAGTTCTAGATCATTTGCTTTAAGTTTTGTCTTTTTAATACTGGAGGTGTTTGAGGCACTGGTTGTGGTTTAAATTTGTGTTGCATGTAAGAAAGCAGTGCAGTATTTCTTGAACATGAGAAAAGTGAATGCTTTCTTGTCTTAACAGAATTTATGACAAGAAAATGTGTCAATCATTTAAAAGCTAAATGTGCTCTCCATTTTGTTTTCTGCTCATTGTAGGTAGTAGAACTGATTGACAAAGAAGATATTGATATTGGCACCACACAGGTTGCTGAGATTATGGCACTGCTTCAGAAAGAAGAAAAACTGGAAGAAAAAGAGAAAGCAAAGGAAAAGCAGGATAAAGAACCTGTGGAAGTAAAGAATTAAGCTTCAGAATCTGAAGCTAACCCCAACTGTAACCAAAACGTTGTATATCTTTCTGTGTCTAAAGGCTACATATTACTTGAGCTTTGTGATTATGGGAAATGTTTTAAGCTGATCCTAGTAATAAATCATAGATATGTTTTCTGACCTATGGAATGAAATTTCCATTCATCAGAGAAGTGATTCACTGTCATTCCATACAGATGAAAACAAAGTACACTTCTTCAGCAGTGCTCCTGCCCACAGAAATCATGTATTTGCACTCGTTGTGGTACAGTGATCCATTAAACTTGCAAGTTTGCTGGACAAATTAAGTGTTTCTGTCATGGAAAAAAATGTTTCTCATTTAGTTTGTTTTATCATTACATGGGGCCCAACCTTGTTACTCTGCTTCTACCTTTTAGCTTTTTCAGGATTGAATACAAACTTCCCCTTCCCTCACAGTATTACATAGTTTGTATCCTGTTAGTGAAGAGTCTGTGGCTTCAGTAGCAGCTCTTTAGATTGAGTTCTGTTTAAGCTAAATATCACTCAGCTGTTGCCTCACTGACAGAGAATGTGGCATTCTGATCACTTCTATGAATTTGTGAATGTTGTTTTCTTTTTTCTATTGAAGGGGAAATCAGATTTCTTTTTCCCTAGAATGGAAACTTCCCATGAAGTTTGCTTCTTACGGGTGCCTTAAATTTCTTAAGATTAGGGAGTAGAGGATGTAATTTCTGCTCAAAATTCCATGAATTGTTAAAGCATTGGAATCACAGGAGCCTTTCAGATAATTCCAGAACACAATCTGTCACACAGTAAAGTGAGTTAAAGCATTTGTCTAAATAACAAAATGAAAATAATCGTAAGGGAAAAATGTCAGTTGTGATCTTTTTTCATATATTCTTTTTTAATGCATTTATCTTGGCATGTGTGCATGTTTTTCATCTGATAATTATTTACATCAGCTCTCTTACCTCTTTAGTTTTCATCTCAGGTATCAAATAACTAGCCAGGTATAGTAAAAGTTCATGAATACTTTCATCTCATGGCCTCGCTTTCTGTGCAGTCAACATGTCTGGTATTGCCAGTGCTTTGATTACATCTTTGGCTTTCAAATCAATTGGTTATAGTTACTATCTTTGACTGTGTGATTAAGTACTGACAGTAAGTAAAGGTTTACTCATTAATGTCTGTCCTTAATAGTAAATTTTGACGTTTAAAATGCCAATTCTGGGATGTTCCATAGTTCTGGTAGGCTAAATTTTCCACTATTCTCTAAAATCTGTTATGAAACACACCCAGTGTGACTTGAACCAGCAGGATTGTGATTTGATTTTCTATGCTGTTTTTATTTTGCACCCAGTATTTACAAAATACATGACCATTCTTCATTTTGTGGACACTATGGAAAGCATATCTTACAGCGGTGCTGTTCACAGTGATACTGAGGTGGGCAGTTAGTGCTTTTACTCATAGGTGCATATAGTCATAGGAAATGTTGACTCCCAAGCATCATTCAGCATAATTCCACGTTCAGTATTTATCTAGGTTGGCGAAATTATTTGTTAAAACTTATTGGAAGTTAGTGGAACAAAAGAAGTTTTGACAGTCTCATGGCTTGCATGATGGACCACTGTATTTAGTTGTTTCCAAAGCAAGATGTACAGTACAGTAGAAAAAAGGTCAATGTTTAGTTCAAGTATTGAGTTAATATTCTGTACAGTTTGCAGAGAAAGCTGCTTGCAATAAGTAAGATCCTCCTAAGAATTACTGTAATTGTATCTGAAATGTAAAATTGCTGTGACAAAGCTGAAATTTCACATCAGTACAAACCTTTGCAGTTAATATAGCCCTAAACAAGGGGCTGTTCTCTTCCTTGCAAATTAAGATTAACTTGGAGATTTCAGCATGAAAGACAGTTTGTAGATTGTGAAGATAGGACTTCACTAGGTGCTGTGTGAGAAGCACAACTTTGCTTAGATGAAAAGAATAAAGCTAATTTCACAAAAAAACGTGATTTAAAACCTAATTTTGTATTATATAATTTATCATTAGAGTTCATGGGCTTTGAAGCGTGCTAAATTCCGCAGTTGTGTGTCTTCAATTTGAAAACAATACGTAAAAATCTTACTTGACATTCCTGCAACATAAAACTACTCTTAAGATTGTCTGCTACCTTCCGTGGAATACCAGAAACCTAACAGCTGTATGCGCTCGAATGCATGCAAGTTTAAATAGGGAAGTAGTAGAAAAAGCTGTTTTCTGAGATTTTCTTTTTTTTTGATGAAAAGTTTTGCAGAGCTTTAACTGTCCTTACAGTAAATTACTTGATTTTAGGATTTGGGAGTTCAAGACATTTTTTTTCTGCTGTTCTTTTTCTGTGTTTACTGTTCATTTAAATTTCCTGTGGATTAAATAAGAAGGGAGTGAAAAATAGCTTTTTTTTTTTTCTTTTTAAATGAAGAATGTCCTCATTAAAGTAATTGTGATTCATTTATTACACATTTTTAGCTTTCAGACTTGTTTGCAGTTTGGCATCTCAGGCAATTTTAACAGGTTACATGAAATACGTTTAAATGTCAATCACAGGTGGCAGTTTTCCCCTGATACCCAAAGCGTTCAGAGGGATGTACGCAACAACCGTAGCAAATATCTTCCTTCTGATGCTTGACTTGAGCTTCAACACATTCTGCAAGCTTAAAGCAGTGATTCATGCTTCCCTAGGTTTGAGCCGTCCCGAGCAGCTCTGTCCAGGTGCTACAGACAGCTCCAGCTTGAGGACTAGCTGCAGCTAACATGCTTTGTCATCCCTTGTGTTGACCAAAAGCCCAGAACCTGCAGTACTTTCAGAGAAAGGATGACCTCCAAGTGTACAGTAACTGGTCAGAACTTGTTTCCTGAAGGAATATTTAATTGGGAGATGTAAATATTTGTTTAAATAATTAAAAGGATGTGAGAGATTTCAGTGACCTTGTGACTTACGCAGGCGAAGCCTCTAAGCTCAGAGTGAGGTAAGCGGTAGAACCAGTGTTGGGGTTGTGTCAGGTTCAATAAGATGAGATTTTGATTATAAATTATTTGGGGGGAAAAATGTAGAACATATAAAAAGCTTTTTAAAACTTTAGCAACAGGGAAGAGAAGAAAATAATGATGTAATTTATTTTCCCCCTCCAAACAAGCAGGATATAGGACTTACTTTATCGGAAAGCTTGTTTCCATTTCGTGTAAGCTCAAAACGTGGTTTTTACTGGGATTTTCATCACTGTCTGCGTGCTGGAAGACTGAATCTGCCTGCAGGTTAAGCAGCAGGAAGCTAAATCAGCAGGTGGTGTTTGTCAGCAGGAGTGCATGCAGGTAGAGATTAATCTTTTGACAGGATAGTTGGTACCTTGCCCTTACATAGGCTTTGTCTGGGGGAAAGAGTTACACCTTTTATACAACTCCAAAATACTTGTAACTTTCTACCTACCTACCTTGCTAGCCATTTAAACTTCAGCTACTTCAGCGTGTATTTAAATACTTTTAAATTGTTTATATCAGATTATTGGGTATATTTAAATAAATAATAATCCCATATTCTGTTCTTCATATGTAATCCAATTTCTGCCTTTCAGTTGAAGAATTTCAGCCCCGTGTTACAGATTTAAGTTGAAAATCGTTTGTCTGTGTTCTGAGCACACTGGTCCTGTGTTTGCCATAATGCACTATAAAATTTTTAAGTTAATTTGGAGCTGGTGTCCTTTGTTTACTTATAATAAATGTGTCATTTTGAAACCTAATCTCTCCATTATTTTTCTGTTGTTTTTGATTATTCAGTGTGAATTTACCGCTGTTCAGATGAGATGGACACTGATGACTGTTGAAACTGAAATGTTTGGGGTAGAAGAGGGCAAGTGAATGACAGGTCTTTAAACTGGGATGGGGTGTGTGGTGTGGGAATTAGATGTTAATTCTTGCCAAAATTCCCTTGATGTGAGACTGCTTGCCTGGTGTTGTGAGTTGTGCTAAAACATTCTTACTATTGTATTGTAGGTATGAAAGTGGGGAGCAGCGTGCTGCTTATTTCTTCTGTGCTTTCCATTAGATCAGGTTGCTTAAAGCCCCATCCAACCTGGGCTTGAACACTGCAGGGATGGAGCAGCCACAGCTTCTTTGGGCACCCTGTGCCAGTGCCTCAGCACCCTCACAGGGAAGAACTGTGTCAGTGCTCAAGGCCAGATTGGATGGGCTTGGAGCAACCTGGTCTAGTGGAGGGTGTCCCTGCTCATGGCAGGGGGTTGGAACAGGATGAGTTTAAGGTGCCTTCGAACCCAAACCATTCTAGGCTTCTAGGATTCTTTTACATCAAACTGGTAATACAGAGG
>JBCJKH010014906.1:0-19374 GCA_039877255.1 Loriculus beryllinus | reverse complement strand
CCACCCCCAAGTCTTTCTTTGCAGGGCTGCTCTGAATCTCTTCTCTGCCCAACCTGTAGCTGTGCCTGGGATTGCTCCAACCCAGGCGTAGGACCTTGCACTTGGCATGGTTAAACTTCATGAGGTTGGCATCAGCCCACCTCATGAATTAACTCACACTGAAAATGTTAATCCACTGCTAGACATGAACAAACTGACAAACTACTATCTTTTATGTAAGTTTTGACCATATTTTCCTTCCTCCAAAGACACAGGAAATATAGTCATAGATTATTATAACCATTTCACTTTACTATGAGTATGAACAAAAATGAGATCTTGAAAATCCATTATTTTTACATCTAATTAGAAACAATTTAGAAGGACTTCTTTATCGAAGAAAGCACAATTTAAAGGTGTGTTCTGTCTGGCTACTCTATTTTTGGCTGGTAGACAGAATAAGAGGGGTAAGAATCCTATTATTAAGTGGGTATAAATGAAATGGTACTGTCGGAATAAACACATATGGGAAAACCCTTTCAAACCACAGTTCAAAAGCCCTGATTAGAATTAAAACTATAGAAGGCATTAATTACAAAAAGTTGTATTTCTCAGTTCAGGTTTAGGTCAGGTTATCAGTTTAAAGAAAGCTTAATTTTGAAGAAGCCTATTTACAGTTCTCTTACTTTCTCTGTGCATATCCTCCATGTCAGTGTTGGCAAATATAAGTTTTAACTCTGAATCTTAAATCAGTAGTTATGACTCATTTAACCATTACATGTGATAAACTAGAAAAAGAATGCCTTTCCAAACTTGAAAATTCCTGTATTAACAACTTACTGCCATGTTTGCCATTTGTGGCTGGAACAGCTTGATAAGGGACTTCAAGGGCTGCCTGCTCTAATAATGTGTCCTCCAGCAAGAACTCAGAAGATCCAGCTTATTTTCTTTGCTTGTTCTACCTTTCAATTCTAATTTTCCAAAATCTAACAACTAAAGTACTTCCAAAAAAGCAGAAACTTACAGGATAAAATTCCTAAACATATAATCAGAAGTTGTAGCTTACCTTATTTTCTTCCAAAAATTTCAATTTGATAGATACATCATTACGCATTTTGTCGTATTTCTCTTTATGCGCTTGAAACAGTTGCTGTGATTGCTCAATCTTTGGCAGAGTGCTTGCATCACGAGGGCCAAGATTCAGCTCTTCTAGGTCTGTTCGATAGGCATCATATTCAATCCTGAGAAGAAAGAGGAGGAGGTAAAAACAGAAATTATAAAAATCTAAAGGTAGTGTCTTCAAAACAGACCTCAGATACAGGGCCAAAAACAAGAGAAGATGAACAAAACAGTCAAGTATAGAAGAAATAAAAAACCTGGCCAAGTCTTTTTCCCCCTCCTCCTATTCACCAAGCAAAACCACCACTGTATAAAGCTGCCTCAAAAAGTATCCTCCCTCTTCTGTTCCTGTTTTGGCCACAAGCTCCCAACCCTCTGTTTTGTGCTGGCTTCAGTGGTCAGAGCCTTTTCTGCAACATCTCAGCTTATTATTCCAGATAAAGGTTACTATTCTGCTGTTGAACTAGTATAGTGAAAAGCTTGTATTGAGAACAAGAGAAGCACCAAGAACAGGACAGCCCCTTTAAGCGGATGTTTTGAGCAATGGCTCACTTATGTGAAACTCTGCGCTGAGGCTTTTTCAGCATGCTCTAGGCTTCTCTGTATGCATTAACTGGAACAGTTTTATAGTTCTTCAACAGTTAGTTTTGTGAGAACTTGTCTGCCCTATGGATAAACAGGCTGCAAAGAGATGATGCATTATTTATACTCTACTGAGGGCCTATCTTATTTTCCTACAGAAGTCAGACTCTACAGATCAGTACCACCACTGAAAGAGGTAAAGAAGGACAGGAGGTTAAGAGTAACAGCTGAATAAGTATTTAAGCTAACTTTGCACCAAAGGTATCTATCCCGCTTCCAGATAAGACACCTTGAACTTATTTTCTAGTTCACTCTTGCCCTCTCCAAATTACCTATCCTGGATACCACTAGCAAAACTAGAATTAATGTTACAGTATGGGCGCTTGCCTGCAGATACCTGTCGACTTTTTAATTGAACCATCTAGTCTTAATATATTACTATTTATTTTAAAAAGTTAAAAACCTCCTTCATATGCTTCCATATATTAGACTGTACCACTTCATTATATCACTAGAGACGAACCAGTCATATCTTCTTCTCATTTTAATGGGAAAAATGAAAACGTCTTTAAAGCACTTTTAATACAGAAGTTTGAATATTCAGTTTGGTTTTCGAAAACTTCTTTTTTTCCCCAAGACAGTTTAAGTTAAGCTTTCCATTTATCAACATCTTGCATTTGTAAGTGGGAAAATATTAGTAGTTTAAAGATTGTATCACTAAATTAATTTTCTGTTTCCCAGTGTTACATATAAGCCTTTGGAATACTGGATCCTTGCCACATAAACTATTTTTATATTTTAAAATATTATTGCAAGTGGATGAGACAAATGTAGCAACAGCTTCCAACCTTTTTCTTCTTCCTCGTATACAACATGTGCTCTTTTGTTCAGCTAGCACTTGACCAGGTAAAGCAACAGACAATAACCAGTAATCACTCCAAGGTCATGGGCAGCCTTGCCTAAAGCCACACTCTTTCTTCCATATTTCTTTGCAGCTTTCAACTAATGGAACCTGGCACCTCAGCATATGATACATACCAACTTTAATGGAACAAACCAACCTATTTCTACACTTTCTCACAGACATATCTAAAACTGGAAGCAAATCAGGATTAAAAACTGGTTAGAAAAAACAACTTTTCAGTTGGTGTAGCTGCTCCAAAGTAAAATGCAACATTTTCAGAGGTAAAACGAATAATTATTCATAGGGCTCTTCCTGATTCTCATTGCCACTATGATTCAGGCTTTATTTAAAGAGCTTATGACTTAATTCCAAAAAAGTAACAAATAGGGAGTTGATAGGAGGGAAACAGATGAATGCTGAAGTACAAGTGAGGACAGGGAAAAAGAGACACAGAAATGTGTCTTCACATTGCCTATCCAAATATCAGAACAGTAAGTTACTATTTTGCTTACAAAAAAGCATTAGAAGAGAACAATTAGAAAGGGGAGGAAGAACTTAAACTCATGCAGTTTGCATTTCGTTTTTACTTGAAAAGAAAAAAAAATCACAAAATATTATAAACTACAACCTTCAGCAAACCAAAACATTTTATCCTATTAAGTCAAAGAAAGTCAGAATGGAAGCATCAAAAAGGACAAGTCCAAACACAGGCTTTAGAGTACTTTGCCACATTCAAAAGTGACGTTCTCCAGAGCAGGAAATCTGTCATCTACTGCTACATGCTATTCACTAAGAATTTTCTTTATTTTCCCCTTTCTGACCAAGCCTGCAACTTCAGCGTTAAAACTGAAGCGTGAACTGCACATTTTGTGCATCAACAGGAGAACAAAATTAAATGTTTTTCAGTCAAAGAGATTATTTTACCTATTACAGTGTAGCTGGATAAAAGGGTTAATCTTGCACGGTCACGCTGCTTAGAAAGCCACCTTAATCTAGCACAAGGGACTAAAATAGATATAATTACTCCTAGAGCTAACAAGTAAAATTAAGTCTACCACAGAACATTTACAGAACATTTGAAGATATGTGCAATGAGGCATTTAACTGTAAATCCTAATTATATGTGAGCTGTATTATAAGGTTTTTATCTGACAGGTTAGTCACTCAAATACAAGGACTAAGACGACGCAAAGTCTGTAGTTTTCCTGCAGTTTGTAATGAAAACAGCTAAACATAGAATAGCTACCTGGCACTTTCATACTGTTTCACAGTCAATAATGTATCCTCAATTGTTTTATTCACCAATGTATTCACACTGGCAATAAAAAAGTTAATAGCCCCAAGAAGAGTTTCTCCATTTTTAGCTAGAAGTTTCTGCGTATCTGCATTGTAGCCAAACTCCTCCTATAAACAAAGAGCAGAGAAAACAAAACTGTGTATCATTGAAAATCATAACATTCATCAGTACCTATATTAAAAAATACAAACACACAGATGCAGCAGTTTTTTCACGTCTGTTTGGGTATGGTTATGATTAAGCAAGTATGATTTCAATACAATATTCAGTTCACAGGTTTTTTTATGTAATCTAACATCAGTAAACCCTGGTTTACAATTCTGTTACCAGACATGATATTAAATCCTATTTTATAATGTGATTTTTCTGCACTTGGAAGTCTTGAATGTTACATAAAAGTAAGCAGTAACGTAATCTTTACATTGTCATTCATCAGGGTTTTAATCCAGCATCTCCCACATTAGGCAATCCTTTAATACCCACAGAGACACTACTACATTAAATACAGTAATATGACTAAATTCACAGGGGCATACTGCATTAATTAGCTATTAACTTTTGTTCTTCCATTCTGGAAAAGACCATTATAAAAAAACCCCAACATCTATCACAGTTTAATAGGCTGTAAATAATTGAAGAGCAGAGCATTATAATGAATAGCAAATAAAAATCATAATGTAGGCTAAGCCATAAGTTACAAATGGACAAGGGTGAAATTATTTCCAAGGCATTTCAATCCATTTAGATATGTTTGTTCATGTCTTTTTGTTAACAGCAGTGTAAGCCTTGACCAAGTCTGCAAAGATTTTCCCAATGCATGGATGCCAAATGAGCCCAATTATTATATTTACGTCATCCATATGGCATTTTCATACTCTGCAGATGGGAGTTCTCACAAGAGTACAATCTCTGGCTGCAATGGCTGTAAAACACTAGGTTCATCATATTTAGAACTTGGTCTTCTTAGGCTTGCACACTGCCAACAAGTGACTCAGAAGTGCCTTATTCTCCCAGTTCCCTTTAATCTGTCTAGAACATGAACAGCAAAGCTAAACGCATTTCATGTTAACATTAACGGCCTCATGATGGTAAGAGTAATGGCCAATAGTAAGGACAGAATCCTCTAGAACAGGAAGTACAGTGGAAGTGAGCAATCCAAAGCAGAAGAAAAAAGGAAGAGAACTTGGGGGAAGCATTCATGAGCTAAACCCTGTCACCTTTGCTTTCCTTTTTGCTTGGGTGACAAAAGCAGTTAGCCAAATCACTACAGATCTTGCTGAAATAAATAAAACACTGTTTTTTTCAGCTGGTTTTGTTCTAATGTTACTATGTGGTTGGCAATGTAAGTGCTAGCACAGGAAAGAAATGATACAGGCAGAGACAACAGCAGTAGGACCACCCTTTTCAGCTGTGTTTAGTCCCAATCTCTTTTCCTGAGCAACATTATTAATTTAAAGGAGAAGGTTAAGGATGGGACTGCAGTGGCCTCCACACTGGACACCAAAACTGTCCTTCTGCTGTACAGTTACATATAAAAGCTATTGAGCTACGTCCGTCACTTCTGCAGATACCTCTTACAAAACAGACAGGAGGAAATCCTTTCCATATTAAAAGTTTACACTCAGTTCATCCTCTATGCACAGGTCAATTAAAATTGGAATTCATATGTCTATATAATTAGTGGCACTTAAGCCTGGAACCAGGAGTTATCTTTATATCCAGAAGAGAAACAGCAAAATATTTGCATTAAGTAATGCCTCGCAGATATCACTCTGAAATCTCATTTTGTAATCATGTATAAAGTAAGAAATATTACATTAAGAATTGGTGTGGGGTTTTCTGGTTTGGTTGTTTTGTTTAAAGCTTATTTGTTTGGTTGTTTTCTGTTTGGCTGTTTGTTTTAAAAAACTTATGTACTGTTACCACATTAAACATTAAGGACTAACTGTTTAGAAATTTTACTTTTAGCCCTGCACAAGTTTTAGAGGCAACAATGCTATCCAAACATCTGAGAAGAACAGGCCAGGCTACAGATGGTAATACAGTACAGGTTAAACAAAGGAGAAACACAAAGAGGAAAGAGACAAACATCAGGCAAGTCTCCAAGAGGCAAAGGTTAGATAACTTTTATTACAGCAGCAGAAACCTTTATTTGATTTTCATCAACAGCCCCATTCAATAATCTACACAGGAGATGAATGAGTGAAACAAATTCCATGACCAGTACAAGATGCTGAAAGAACCTGGAAGAACAGTTTCCCACTAGAAGTTACAAGTTATTCATGGAAAAAACCCAAAACAACCCACGTTGATAAACAAGAGGATGCCAGATTTAATCCAAATTTCAGAAAAAAATATCCAGCTTCAGCAAATACTTCATAATAATCACTCAGTTCTGCCATGTGGTCATGCCCACATTTGTGTCAAGAGTAAACTGCTGATTAAAAACCTTTTAGCAGATTTAATTTCTTAGCTGCTAAAAGCACTCTACTTTCACAGATTTTCATCTGTCAGACTAATATTAAAAATTCCTGTACTCCAGTGCAGGAGTCTCAATTTTTTTCAGGTAGCTATCAATTAAAAGCTCCTCTATGCAAGCATGAACTCTACTTTCTCCCTTAAAACTCAGTGGGAATGGACAATCATGAAAAGGGAAAAAATAAGTAGGGAATCATTAAACCCCTTAAAACTGTTTTTCCAAAGGATCAGCAGCAGTATCAAAATGCTTTAACTTTGGAAGTACAGAACAATCAATGTAGAAGCAAGCCAGCTACTATGCTTTGTATGCAACATCTACCTTCTCTCTTTACAGCAGTTTTATTATCAGCAACAAATGTGCCAGTGTTACCTAAACTTCCAAACCAAGGATTCATAACAACCCAAGTGCAGATAGATATCTAAAGATTGGCTCTCTTGCTCAGAAGCTCCAAACAACGTTATGAATACAGATTAGTCCTATTAGCAGCAAATTTCTGATTAAAAAAGGACTTTGAGATGAAATCTCAATGCTTAAATACGCTACAGAAAAATAATTTACTCACATCAATGTTCACAAGTGAAGTAATGTGCCCTATTCTACTTACTCCCAGGCATATTCCTCAAAGACATCCTGTAATTGAAATGACGTAACACTCTGGAACACTTTGATGACATTTCATTAGAAGCAAAATTAATAGTAAAATGCATTTTCCATACAAAGGAAAGTTATCAAGCTCCTGAGTCCAACCATCAACTAAAGGCATTTAAGAAACAATAATGAACTACAGTAATTTCAATAATTTCCTATAGTCTTAAGTGAATTACATGAGCTTTTAAGACAAAGAATATGTAATATATTGTTAACTATAATGTTTAGAAAAGTACTGCTAACTAATATGTACCCTACACAAGTCAATTAAGGCTTATCTTCATCTCTGCCATTTCATTTTTTAACACTATAAAAGCCTTACATGAAGTTCCAATGATTTCAAACTCAGGTCAGCAAACGCGTCTCCAAGTTGCCTTTGGGTATGTACCATCTGGAAGAGCTGTGTGGACAGCGTCTGTGCCAGTCTCAAGATATTTTCGTATTTCTTTTTGTTATCTCTCAATATATCTATTTGAGCTTCTAGTTCCAGATCTACTGTTCTTGAGCCACGACCCAATTTTTCAGAGATGATCTGCCGTGTACACTGGGGGGAGGAAGGAGAAGAAAAAAGTTAAATTATAACGAATCAAGAATATTCAACACAACACAGCATACACCCATTTTCAGCTTCAAGGGACATATAATTACACACAATCCTTTCACAATCGCCCCTCCCAATGGAAGTTTGCACAACAAACTGAGAAAACAACACACTCTTTAGAAGTTTATCAGGACTCAGCAAGAACAGTTGGACAAGTCTCAACTCCTACTAAGATGAATATTCAGGTTACCAAATCAAGAGCATAACTAATTGTTTCTCAAGCAAAAGAACACTTATCTCTTTTTAGGTTTGGTGAATCTCATTAAGTTAAAAGAAGCTATGCAGTGCACTGAATTAAAGTCAGTTAGTGAGAGTATTACCTGTTTTGCTTAAAAGTATCTAGTTAGTGATCTTCTGCACTTTCTCTACCAACCATTCAATTCCAAATAATCCATGATGTGTTTTCAAAAACTGTTATTTTGTTGGGTTTTCTTGGGGAGGGGGATGGGGGATGTAAGGAGATGATGGTTTTCAGCACACTTTTTAAAGCTGACTAGGAAACTGGGAACTCCTACTGAGAAATACTCAGTATTTCTATTGCTATTAAATAGTAATTAAATATTAAATAGTATTACTATTAAATTAATTTCTCATTATTAACGTATCTTTAAAATGGAACTGATCGTGTCAGAAAGACCTAATACTTCTTTTTACATGTCTAATTCTGAACAGATTTGCACTTCATTAACACAGACAGCAGAAAACATGCTTTTACAATGTGTAGACAATTTCACCCAGCCAATGGCTGTGACAGCTCAGGCTGCTACCACATTCCATTTATCTGTGACACTTTCTCTGCCAGAGATTTGAGTCCAACTTGGCAGCAAGCCTCCCAAGATACACACTGGGGTTTCCATTGACTTGGACATATGAGAAGCCATTTGCAAAACAGACATGCCATACAATTTTGCTATAGAAAGCAGGAAATATTTACTGTTACAGTAAGTCACTTGAAGTTAATCTGTGGTCCCAAGAGTTGAAGGGATAACCAGGTTATGCGTACAAAGAATTACTGCTAGAAACAGAATTTCAAGGAAACAAAGTTAGTAGTGAATGCCAGAACTGCTCTGAAGGGGCTTAACCTAAGTGCACGGCTGCTATTTTGTTAGGCAAAATAATGCTCAAGTCTGTCTTATATCACATTCCCCTAATATATTCTATCACTGCATTTCCCAGGGTTTCCAAATTTGAGGACTTCAGTTAAATCCAGTCCTTACTTACACCCAAAGGAGATACACATTTGATCTCCTAGAACTTTTATGCCCTTTCTAAATTTAATACACAAACACATGAAAGGCTTAAGAATGATCAAACACAACAAATTGGTCATAATCACAAGCTTTAGACGGGAAAGTAAAGACTATTTGGGCTACTTCATTAGATTCAAACAATTAACAAGAAAGAGCACATCTTGTCTGTCAAGAATCAGAAATTTGGGAGAGCAAACAAATCACATCAAGACAGAATACAACACTACTACTAAAGCCCGCAACAGAAATTGCAAAATACAGCTTAGCAATAAGTGTGGTCAGAGCATAAATAAGAATTTCACTAGAAAATATGTAATCAATGGACAAATCTGGTTATTTTCCATAAAAGATGGAAAACACCCCAACCCTCCCTATAGAAATGCAAGAGAAAAATCTAAATCATGGAAGGCAAAATTTTTGGAAGCAAAAATAAATTACAAAGGAAAGACTTATTTTCAACAAAGGATTATCTACTTCAGAAGCTACAGCAAAACACCTAAAAAAACCCTAGCAGTGATAAGAAAAAATAGTACTTGGAAAGGCTTACACTACATGCTTTGTTAAATTGAGATGTAGCTGAACACTGAGACTGAAAAAGAGCAGCTGACAAAGAAGATGCACCTATCTGTTTTGATTCTAAGCAGACTAGTACAGACCCACAAGTTGCTATATATTCTCACCAGCAAATGGAGAGAATTCCGTATGTGAATTCCATTTTGCTTTGGTTTAAAGAACATTGTCCTGAGTAAGACTACACTCCTCAAAAAGAAGTCACACAAGACAGTTTAAGAAAAAGTACTTCAAAGAAAAAAGCCCCAAAGTACATGTACAAGAACTGTACTTTAAATTCCATGTTAAAAGGCAGACAGGTGTTACTGAATTTGTCTCAGAAATAAATGTTCCACTAGTAGCCCAGCATTAGAGAGAGGCTTGTAAAACAGGTATATTGGTTTTCCTCCTTAAAAGTTTAAGAAATTGTATGAAAAATAAGAAGATATGCTTTTTATTAGAATTGCCGAAAAACAAGAGGAGTCATAATTTTCCTATGCCTATGTCTTTGCTAAACTGAAAACATGTTTTTCATTCAAAGGGGAGACAGGAAAAGGAGAAGGAACAGAACAAGCTCTTGCCATTAGATTATAGGAAGAAAGGCATTTTCATCTGATGAAAAGTCATAATTACTAGAAAGTGTAAGAGTGGAGAGAGTAAGAATGGATAGTAGCTGCAAATGCAACAGAATAACTCTACCAAGTTATAAGTTACGTGAAAAAACACTCTATGAAAATTCATGGTTAGGCTAGACAGAAGAGCAGCTTTAACTTCCTGTGATTTTTCAATTGGAAGCAGTTTCTTAAAAACAGAAGTGGGAGGTAGCAAAAGCAATTGTCTCTCACAGAAACACACATGGAACAAAAAATAAGGTACCCAAAATAAAGGCATACTTAATCATGTCTTCAGAGACGGGTATAACTTCTGAATGTATCCAATAACATAGATTTCACAACTCTCAGTACAGACACTTTCACAGAGGAACTACTTTCAGATTCCTAAAAACTTTCTAACAGCAAGTTTCCCCACTAACTCCACTTGCAGATTAACAATTGGTACATTGAATAGAACGGATTTCAGCTCAGAAAGGTTCAACTGCTGACTCTCTACTAACAATTTACTCTTGCCCTTTATTTCTGCATCGTCTAACCTATGATCAGTTAGCTATTATGAAATAAGGAGCAGACTTCTTCCTACCTTCCAGGAACCAAAACAAGCCAGTATATCCACAAACTGAAAATACTGTCCTTAATCAAATTAAATAGGCTTTTTTAATGTGGCCTACATATAAGGTGTTTTCAAATGCATGGCATCTGCAGGGACATTTGCATAACAGTCCCTCAAGTCAGAATGTATTCATAAGCTCTCTGGACAATCCTATTCCTCAAAAAAACCTGCACAGAAGTCAGTATGGGACTCCAGAAAGATAGTAACTGATTTATCTCCTTAGGCATATTTGGAAAACAACAACAAGCTTATAGATTTCAAGAAAACAGATTAATTTAGTTTTCTGAAAGTGCTAGTCTTTGTTTGCTATGCCATAACTGGTGGGATTCTGGATTTAGGGAGGGGGTGGTTTAAGCCAAGAAAGAAATCTAAAAATCTAGACTTTGGAAAGACTACTGCCCAAAAATAATGTTCTAAACAAAGACCTCAGACCACCTTTCCCAGCATTTTTCACCAGTCCTCTGCTGTTGCTTCACGTGTGTTTTCAATCATTCTGTGATTGAGACATGGGGATTTTTTTAGTTTTGTTTTCTAAATCAAGGCACAAAAAAGAGAGAATAAGGTCAAGTCCTCCCCATTTAGTTTATGATACAGAATCTCAAGAGTCAACGTTTCTTACACAGACAGAGAATTTTAAAGAATAGCTTCAGCTGAATAGCCACAGCATGATCAGGCCACAGCATGCTCCAGGAGTAGCTGACAGCCTTCTGAAGTTGCCACAAAATTTAGATGATAAGAAAAGCAGAAATTTTAAAAACCATTTAATTAGACATAAAGATGCAAACTTCTAACACAAAGAACAGCATAAGCATTTACTAGTGGGTAAAAAGTCTCCATCCCTGCTTCCTATTCTTACTAGGAAGAAGTTCCTATCAGGACTTAAGAACACAGGAGGCATTGAGGCCTGTGTTCTACAAAGAAAGTTTTTTTCCCACAGGTTCATTTTTTCATGGTTTGATGTAGGTCCCCACTGATGCACAACCCACCTGCCCACACTTCTGTCACTGGAGTTGCAGGCATAACAAAAAGGTATTTTTCGAAACTGGTCTTTGCTTAAAGCTCCTGACAGTAATGTATTCCCTGAAAATTGTTCTTTACCTTATGGTTTTTTTAACGAGTCACTTCTAGCAAACTGCTGTGCTTGAAGCACCTTCTCTTTTTTCTTTCGTTATTTTAACTTCATCAAATCCCAACTGATCACAAAGAAGCACCATATACAAAACACACACAACTGAAGCAACAATTCCAACACTAAGAAAAAACAATCGGCAGATAGAACAAAACCAGCAGAATAGCAATTAACAAGTGCTGAAATCTGTACATTCTGTATGTTGAAGGGGACATTAGAAATGCAATATTCTTAACCTTGTTAAATCTATAAATATCTAAGTTTTAAGTTTTCCACTTAAACCCAGCGAGTGGAAAAAGTTTACAAAGAATGCTACACTTGAAAGAAAACTAAGCTTTCCCTATGCATTCTCGCTTATGCTCATTGTAACAACAGATTACTTTCATACAGTAGTACAATACTTGGGAAGCTTTTGTCCAATCTAGTAGCAAACTCATTTCTAGAAAACACACACATACAAATTCGTCTGCTTACCTTGTAAGTGTTTAGGCTCCACCTTCTCACCAATTCCAGTTTCTCCATTGCTGGATTCTTTACTTCATCTGCTAACACAACTGGTCCACTCTTCTGTTGGGCTCTGCCCCCTACGTCAGATAAAGCAAATCTTTAAGGCCTTGCTTTTTGCTTGTTTGTTTTAAAGAGGTTAATAGCAGGTATGGAAGATTTGTGCAATTTCACATGCAAAAGCAGAGCAAGGTGATAGTAAGAACTTCAGATGAATATGCAGATTTTCAAAATCAGCTCCAGAAAGAAAGATTTAAAAACTAATATAAAACCTGTATGTACATTTCACTATTTCATTTAATAATAGGCTGAATAAAGCTTACCTGAATGCATAGAATTTTACTAACCAACCTTAAACCAGCTTTTTAGACATGTTTATTACCTTAATCTATGTTTTAAAATTCCAGCAGTTGGACACCCTCTTGGATTTAGCCAATGTAAAAGTCTGTTTACAACCTGCAGCCCATTACATGAAAATTACTGGCATATAAAAACTGTTGACACAAAGTACGGCTAATAAATTTCAAAGCAGATTTTTTTAATCTTTTCCAATGAGCATCATCCTTTCCAGAAGATGTATTCAGCCAATACTTATTTATTTCAGCTTTATTAGCTCACTGCATTATGCATAATTAATTCTATAAACCACCAGCATAAACACAGCAGTGAAGATTTACGGTCATAAAACATCTAGGGCAAATTACCACACGTTAATTGCCAATACTTTAGCATTTTCATGCTAGTATGGGATATCGTCGGATTCCAAGTTTCAGTTTTGCAAAAATATTTCCTGGTGTCCTAAACAGCAAGAACTGCAAAGCACTACCACTTTTTAAGCAGTATTTTTATTTATTCTTGCACAATTTTGACTACTCCTGCTGCTACTTAAAGTCACCTTAGCCTTGACTGTATTATCTATGTAAATAGGTCTCGGAAAAAGGTCTATACAGATGCCTCAAGACACTGTTTAGCATCAAGCTCTACTATGTTCTTTACATCTTCAAAATGCTGTGCAAACACTAAGTAATTAATCCTCTCAACACCCTTATAAGGTGACTGAATAGGTTTTCTCCTTTTATATAGGAGGAAACAAAGATGTTAAGTAATTTGCCCATAGGCACAAATGAGTCAAGTGGCAAAGGGTGTTGTGAATTCCTAATGGCCACCTCATATTCAATTCTACTGGAATATGTGATCATTTTGGCTAAAAGCAGCCAAAAATTTCAGCTTAAATCTTAATAAAAATTTTAGTTACTCCCATTTTAGCTACCATTTGTTATTATTAATATTTGGTAATTATAGAGCAAAAAGCAGCATACAGGAAGGCAAGCAGAGGTTACTCAGTGAACTGTTAAAGCCAGAGATGAGAGCCACTAAAAAAACCCACAAGTTTTACTTCCAACTAACAGTAAATCCAATTATTAGAGACACGAAGGAGTTAGTACAGTGTCAGCAGAGACAAGGGCGTTATCCATCCAGGGCTATGATACCTGTGGGAATAATTAAATCACAACCTTGTCCAGCCAGTCTGCTAGCTGCTGCACTGCTAGGAGATATAACAGATGATTTGGGTGATGCTGAGGAACCTGAAAAGGGGACATATTTAACCATGAAAATCCACCTCTTGCCTTAGAAGGTAATGTACACTTTCACATAGACAGATTTGGCATTTATTTGGGGTGTGGGGAGGGCTGCTGGTTTGTTTGCCTTGTTCTGGGGAAAAAAGAAAACATAAAAACAGTTGCTTCAACAACACATTAAATAGAAGCGTTCAAAGAAAAGTTGCTTTTCAGAGCTTTGCCTTCTTTCCTATCACATAAATGTGAAGTAACATTCTCCTAAAACTTTCAGGACTTATAAAATCAACCAACCAAATTAGCTTTTCCTCTGTAGTGATGTGTAGGCATTATACAGGGGGGAGCTTTTATTCCTTTTGTTGAGAGATTCTGAGATACGTCAGGGCTGACAGCACGCTGGAGGAAAGGAAATCAAACCTGAACTCTAGCAGTTTCAACAAAATTTAAGTTACCAGTAACATAAAAAAATATCACTCAATGTAACTGAATCAAGAATCAACTTCCACCTTTTAAATATACTACAGAGCACTACTAACATGGGGTACGTGACTCCAGTGATTTGGATCCAACAGCACAGAAAAGAGAAGACCGAAAGATAGCTCACTTGCTGTGTCCCTCTGCAGTGATACATTGCGTAAGAGCTGCAACTGGATTCATCCAGGCATAAACGTTTAACTGCAAGATCCTGCTAAAGGCCTAAAGACTGAATCACTTCAGCAAGCGAGCCAAGACAAGCAGTTAGGAAAAAAATCCTTATAATTTGAGAGTATGTATTAATACAGCCTATGCATGCTTCATCATTCAACATCCCCCAAATCTTAAAGGCCCTTCCCCTCCAGTACTGCCTACTTCGCCTTTAAAAATGAAGCCCTGATAAGGACACTCAAACAGAAAACGGAATTTTTAGAAATAGGCCAATCATAAGAAGTCTGAGTTTCTACCACTTCTCTCTCTCCAATTTAGAGCATCAGGAAAAAATATCTTTGGAGGAAAACTGTGATATTGTTAAAGATTACATGTCCAAAGCTCACCATTTGTATACATAGCTTTCTACAGAACATTTGAATAAATGTATTAGTGTAGCCTCAAACGCACCTTCAGACACTTTTTCCTTTACAGGCTAATGCAATGTGAGAAGGGAAGAATGGTGTGCAGTTTACCATCTGCCCAGTTTTTAGCTAAATATTTTGCCAATTTCAAAGACTTAAAGAAACCACAGCATTCACTTTGTAATATATGCAAAGTGCAACATGCAAATCACTGTTTTCAGAAGCACAGAATTTTAACAAACAGGAAATGAAACAACATGTAAATTCAATCTATGGCTACAAAGAAACTTATTTTCACAGCTGCTCATTTGAGATCATTTCAAACCTTTCAAATTCAGAAACTGTCAAAGCTACATAATTCCTTAAAATATCACTTTCACATACTCTATCATGGCACTGCTGTTTTTAGACAGGTGGGAAACACTGACATTACTGGCTTGTTTATCACTTTGTATTTCTCATTGTTTTATAGTAACTTAGATTCTCTGAAATATACATTAATACTTGCACAGTGAATTAAATATTAATTAACTAAAGTCCTTCTGCTATAAACAACTGCAACCCTCTGCTGAGAAAATGAGAACAGACGCTTTTTCATTACTTAATGCCTGGAAAAACAGACCAGAAGCATTATTACTCCTAACAACCATAAAGTAATATATGCACTATAACAAAAAAAAAGACAGACAAGTCTCAGGGGCAAAGAAAAATTCCATTCATTAATCTCCTCCAAGTGAACTGTGTATCAAGAAATAAATAACTCCCCAGTCATGTTTCAAATCAGAACAATACCTGCAACATTCAAATAAAACTTCAATGCAACGTAATAGCAAAATTCTCCTGTCTTGACACCATTTCAAGGTGCTCAATGACCTCCCTTTCTCTAAATGTAGACCAACTTAACACAGAGTAGTTTCCACTAGTCCCCTGACAGACACTATTAAGTGCAGCATATATCCTCTATTTTAACAACCCAGCCACCAGAGAAGATAAACCAGGTTGCCACTAATGCACATCTCAATGTGTTCACTTACGCCAAGATGCTCAAAGCAGCTAGAGGGCATTGTCCTCCTGTCAATATGAAAATAAGCCTAAAGATTTTAGATCAAAAAATAAAGACAAAAAAAAAAAAACAACCCAGTTACCTTTTCCTGGAAATGGTCCTCCCTCAACGACTCCCTCTTTGGTGCTGTCAAAGCCATGAGATGTTATTTTGGTTTCAGAAAGTCCAAGTTCAACTGGTAATGAATGTTTCAAGTCCTTGGAAATATATGAATAAAATTGGAAAGTCAATGTTTAAGAAAGATAAAAGTGACTCAGAAGTATTATAATGCAATTCCAGCAGCTCTCAGACAGGCACTTTTTGCCTTTAGCCTGGAACATCTTCACTGGTGTCACGCATTCTACTGCAATGCACAAATAGAACATAAACGAACAAGAAACATTAATTATAGCCTGTGTATTTATTCTGGAATATTTTTTTATTGATGAACAACCAGAATGCCATCTCTTAGAGCAGCAGTTACCAAAAATGGGGCCCAAAACATTTGTATGTAGTCTGAAGCTGGTCCAAACAACCACATCAGTTTAATAGCATCTCCAGTTAAAAACTTAGAAGGGTACAGAATGACCCAAAACTAAGAGCAAACAACATCTTACAAACCAAAAATGTGTAAGCAATTATCATAATGTTAAAGCTAAAACAAACAAACAAAAGGCATTGAGCAAGAAATAGCTTTAAAATTCACAGCAACCTTTATTTCTACAAATAGCACACGAAATCTCTCTAATATTTGATATGGGAGAGACATCTAAAAGGCACCATCATTTCAACAGCTTCCTTCTGAGCACATCTCACAGCACAAAGTTGCCATTTGCTTCTGTTTGCTTTTGAAACTCGTGGATCTAAAATTGCCCAAGATCACCTTGTTTAACGTCTGAGAGACAGACTAAGCAGTACAACCAACTTTCAGGCAACTGAAGTCTTCACAAAAACCCAAGCCAGGCCTAGTACTGAACTATGTACTCATACACCATAATTCACATACCATCCTACTGCTATCTCACCCACCTCTATAAATGACGCCTAAAGGTTTCCTTGACCCTTATTTCCAGCCATCTGATTGAAGTTTAAGCCTCTGGTGTTATGGAATATACTTAGAGCTTTAAAAAAGTTCCAATATTCAAAGCATTTGGAAACCACTAATTAATAAAAGCAAAAAGCTCAGTGAAATACTACTCAAAGTGAAAGCAAAAAAGTAAAACATACTTCAAAATAATTAAGCATCAAAAAATTGGAAAACTAGCAGTTTCTGGAGTCACGTACTCTTCTTCTGCACCCCCTCTGCTTCCATACAGAGGCAAAAAAAGATGACAAAGCAATAGCGAAATTTGCAGAGAAAAACTATACGTAGCTTTAAGATGTCAGTGTCTGAACACATGTGGTAACTATTTATGATATATGCAATGCTCCCAATTACAAACAAAACACAAGCTTTAAAATCCAATTCATGTTTGACATGTTACTGTAGTTGCTCCATGCATAAACCAGAAGCAAGCTAGTGCCTAAGAATGATACTGCCTAGAGGCTCAGATTGTCAAGAAGTGACTTTGGATCACATCCCCACAGACTCAGCTGTCTTTAGTTTAAGACAAACTCCTGGCAGGAAGAGAAAAGGAAGAGCTATAAACATATGAATTCCAGAAGAACAGAAATTTTGTTGACATCAAAAACCCAGGATGTTACTGTAATCAGAGCAACCTACACCTACAGCAGCACTTTCACTCACATGGAATACCTATTTAAGAGTAATTAAGCTGTATTTGTGTATCTGAAGCATTATACCAAAAAAAATCCAAGCAAACAAGCAAAAGCACACTGAAAACCCTCAACAAGAATAACAAATAATAATCACATGCAGAACCTGATCTCACAAATTAAGGGTATCACAACACTGGACACATTACTGTTTTCAGTCTTCACAACTGACTTAACACTGGTGCTTCCATTTAAGTACTCGCAGTTGGTGGTATGCCTTTGCTTCAACTTAGTTTAGCTAACAGACTGAGTCCACCTAACTCAAAATGTAGCAAGTCACTAAGAGCTGAAAACGCAGAGAGACGTTAAAGACCATAACCAGACTGCAGAGGAGAAGATACATTGAGTATTGATTTAACAAAAAGGACATGGCATCAACTCTTTCTTTCCTGAAGGCACCTTGGCAGGTTGTATAGCTTTTGTAAATATCTAAATCTGTAGCCAAATAAACATAGACAGCTAACCTGCTGAAGCATGTTTGCAATAGGAATCTAAGCAATCATCTGTATTTAAGGTTAAAATGCAGAACATCTGCTTTGTAAAGACAAAAGTTTATATCTAAACTTAAGCATTTGCACTACTTCTGTACATTCAACTTAATTCTAATTTCAAGCTAAACAAAGGCTGAACAAACTACAGTTAAATAAACCAGAATGTTATAACACATCCATATCTTAAATAAAAAGCCTGATATTTGGAGCACGGAAATTATTAAGATCTACAGTTGTGTTTATATACACATCAGGGTATTTACATAAATATATACGTATGTATGTATATGTACACAAACATACTTGTTTGAAGAGAGCTATACTTTGTTCATTGGCAAAAAGGCAAAGTCCAATGTAAAGAACCGGTTTCAAACACATTTTAAACACTTATATTAACCAATCAAAATATACTCTGATGAAGAAACATAGCCTTGCACATGAATTTTAAAGAAAGAGTTACCATTTGTTGATTTATATATTACCAGAATTGTCATCAAAAAGTCAGTGATCATCAAAACACTACCTTTTTGTTGTTCATAAACATACAGGTTACTGTTCAGTGGAGACACACTTCTGCATGTAAGCTTCAAATTTTAACATGTCATTCTTGCAACATGCTTGCTTTTTTATTTTTGACACAAGTGTAGATAAACAAAAAGAGCTACCCAAAAATCTGCAGTCATTCTGACAAAGCAGTCTATCCCTTCAATAATTTACAAAGAATAACTTAGAAACAGCCTTAAATTAAGAAAAGACATGCACAAAACTTCACATTCGTGAGAAGGTATGACAGTACTTAAGGCGATTTTAGAGTGGTAAGAAGGCAACATAAAGATTTCTTTGTTCCCACCAAATGTAGGTCTGCTGTTGCAACAAGGGAAGTGAAGACAGATTCCCCTACTATAAGGTGACTATACTTTGACTACATACTGCTTTTCTAGTTAAGAGGAAGAGTTTGATGATGACAAGATGTGCTTTCAAACTCTTAAGTGACTTTCCCCCTTCCTCACAAAAGGGAAATAAAGTCTTTAGAATTCACCAGAATTTGCTGATACATTTCAAACTCACAAATCCCTGGCAGCATTCAAGGCAAGGTTGGACGAAGCCTTGTGTGACATGGTTTAGTGTGAGGTGTCCCTGCTTATGGCAGGGGGGTTGGAACTAGATGATC
>JBCJKH010014904.1:0-11296 GCA_039877255.1 Loriculus beryllinus | reverse complement strand
ATTGTGTGCAGTTCTGGTGTCCTCAACATAAAAAGGACATGGAGCTGTTGGAACAAGTCCAGAGGAGGCCACGAGGACAATTCAGGGGAATGGAGCATCTCCCATACGAAGACAGGCTGAGAAAGTTGGGTCTGTTCAGCCTGGAGAAGAGAAGGCTGCGTAGAGACCTCATAGCAGCCTTCCAGTATCTGAAGGGGGCCTATAGTGATGCTAGGGATGGATTCTTCATCAGGGACTATAGTGACAGGACAAGGGGTAATGGGCTCAAACTTAAACAGGGGAAGTTTAGATTGGATATAAGGAGGAAGTTCTTTACTTGTAAGGGTGGTGAGGCACTGGAATGGGTCGCCCAAGGAAGTTGTGAGTGCTCCATCCCTGGCAGCGTTCAAGGCCAGGTTGGACAGAGCCTTGGGTGATATGGCTTAGTGTGAGGTGTCCCTGCTTAAGGCAGGGGGGGTTGGAACTGGATGATCTTAAGGTCCTTTCCAAACCTAACTATTCTATGATTCTGTGATTAGCTACTGTGGTCCAAACTAACTGTATCACATCTTGGTATCCCAAGGACTGACCGCCTCACTCTGCAGTTGATCTACTGTAGTCATTACAAAAATTTCCTTCAATGTAAGATGTGTATGATTACTCTCGCAAAAAGGGAGTTGCCAGTTCATGAATCTTTCATCAAGAACTTATTTGCTTAAAGAAACTTTAAGGACACAAAATGAGAGGAATTCTTACATTTATTTATATAGTTAGTGTTCTATCTAGAAATGCTCAGTGCTATAAATGATCCAACTTAAAAGCCTGACAATTTTCATTCATCTCACATGTGAGTCTCTGTCAGATTAAATATATGTAACAGTGACCTATGTCAGGAACCATGGTTTCTGTGGTCAGTAACAGAGGAGAATCATATTTCAGGAGGTCAGTAACAGAGATAATAATTTGCTTCAGAATACTTTTATCTAAGAAACTCTGAAATCGTCTACTGTATCTGGAAATACTGACCATTACAATGTGCACAGACTATAAAAATCATCTATGGATCCTGTGAAATGTACTCATTTCTTGGCTTTAATACCCATTTTTCTCCCCCTCTCCCCCCCCCTTAACAAAACTGAAGAATGTTTGCAATGCAACAGTAGATTCGCTTGTCAAAAGCAAGACTAAATGGTTTTCACTACCAAACGAAGCCTGCAGAAAGCCAGTGAATTCTGAAGTTGCTTACTTGCTTTGCCCCTTCCCAGTAAACTACAGACTCCAGCTACATCCCAGGCAGCTAACCCACATAATATGGTGTTTATCGTTTGACAAAATAAACCTTGCTTTATGCTGAATATTTCTCATACTCGGTGACTAGAGCTTTAGGCCAGACATCACCATGAACACAGGCTAAAAGTGGTTTATATATACACAGATGTATATCCACACATTTTAGGAGCATATCACCATTTTCTTATTTCAGATCTAATCCCAACAACAGAAAAGCAATCTGGCAAATTTTCAGGGCAATCATGTAGCAGTTAAAGTTCAGAGAGTGTAAAAAGACATTTGCTTCCCCTTTCTTAAGCATTGCTCGTGAACACGTGACTACGTTACGTTTGCCCAGCATCAATATTTCTCACTTCAACGGTTCCACTAAGGTAACATGACCTGGTCATGATGTTACTGGCACTGTAAACCTTTCTAATGATGTCTTTTAGATCCATGTTGGGGTACATGAGTAGCAAAATTTAACTTTACGGGAAATTATTACAAAGACATTAAGACACGTCTTTTTACCTCACAGATGTGGCTGGCATTTGAAACAATTTTTAGAAGGCGGCACATCAGCATCATATCCAAGCTCACTTACACACCTATTCCAGAAGCCTTATGCATTAGTAATATCAGGTGTTATATCAAGAAATTATCTTGGTTTACAGAATTTTATAGGCACCTTGATTTTTGGTTTGGTTTTTTTTGGTGGTGGCTTTTTTTCTTTTCCAGTGCAAGAATCTCAACAGTTCATACTTGATAGGCTGTTCACAAATTATACCCTACTGCTGTTTGCAGGTTAGAACTTCCTCCCACACAAATTTCATTTTATCATCAGACTGTTTAATTCTGCACTTATAAAAATGTCATCCTAGTCATAAGTAAAGAATTAGACAGTATTGTCTTAAAGCTTCCTGCACAAACTGTGACAAGATGCAAATACTGTGATACTAATATGCCAGTAGAGTACATGAATTGAAGGCTCAGGCCATCACATATACTCCATAAAGGGCTACGTCTTGTTGTTTTCCAAATGCAATAAAATCATGAAGTGATATAAATTAGTAATACATTAACTACATTACAGTATTCACACTGTTACCTCTTGATATCATAGCCTTGAATACATTAACATAATGATAATACGAGTACACTAAAAATTATTTCTGAGCAAAAGCAGTATTAGTCTCTATATCATCTCCCAAAATAAAATTCTGACAGTATGGAATAAGTTATCAGGAGATTCTAACCCCTCTGCATGTTGTGCTTTCCACAGTCTTTCTAAAAGACACAGAATTTCCCCCTAGGACACACTTATAATCAAGTTCTGGGAGAAGCTGTTACAGATATTCCCAGATATTTTATCCCACATGCTGAATGATACATGAAAAATATCTCTATATGGAATCAGAGGAAGACAATTTAATCACAGACAACACTGGAATACTCATACTGGTTATTGTATCTTAATTTGTACAATAATTTGTAAGTTAAACACGCTAAACCTATGTTACTTGTATAGTTCACAGCATTACTGCTGATGTATAAAATCCTCTGTTCTATGTAGATGATAAAAAATGTGTATTTAAAATGCATATAGAGTACTAACAAGCTAAACAGATGGAGTTGTGTTTTTAACTTCTCTGGAAAGTACAGAAATACAGTAACTAACAGCATTTGTGTAAATCAAAATAAATCTCATGAAAATCTGAATGGATTTTCTTTGTTAGACAGAAGTTTGTGCTTGGCATATAGCCATATATTATAGCCAATGGCTGTGTTTTGCTGACATAGCCTGTCAATAGCTATGTCTCAGCTGTTAAAAAACAGTAAGTCAAATGTATAAATTCAATACTAGTTCAAGGGTTTCTGCATAGATTTCAATAAACAGGAGTGACAAAAAGAAAAGAAATTGATGAATATCAGTACTCCAAGAAATACTATTTCCTCAGAAGTATTTCTGTCAAAAAAAAAACCAAACCTAAAACAAATTAAAGTGCAAGTTAATTGTAGTACTGATCCTTCACGTAAGGTCTGCAACCTGACAGAAGCAGACATCCATGGCTGCTTACGTCCACAGAGACTCTGTGGGACTTCATTTGTCTTTGAACACTCAGCTGTTAGATTAGACTGCAAACTGGAGGTTTGAATCTGTTTCACCATAAATGATGTTGGTCTGAAAGACACCTCTCATTAAATTGCCATGCAAAGGCAAAAAAAATGTACTTATTTTAAATAAAACACATTTATTTCTGTTAGAGCCACATAAGAGTCTTCAAAATAAAATGTATTCCCAATAGCATTTACTTTTTGTTCCATGTCCCATTCATTTAATGTACAAGACATTATTAAGTTTGGACAAGAAAATTGGACACTTTGCTTTCATGTCTAGGGTAACAGCAGTATGTTTATTTATCAAAGACATTACACTAACATTACTATTTCTTATTTAACTTTTGTCACTTCACAAAGAAAAATGTAGCTGAGATTAGAGCCAAAATTAAATTAAACTTAATCCTAAATTACGCTAAACCCTTAAAGAGGTTTGGATAGATTAAGGCCCACTCTATCAAGCTGCTCCATTTGTAGTATTTACAACAGGACACATAGCAGTCCTCACAAGAGAATGACTTTACAAAGATCCTAGTCACAAAAACCATCACAGATCTCTAGCAGCAGATGCGGAAGACAATCCCACTCTGCTTTTCCCCTAAATACTAGAATACAACAAACCCTTCCTCCCCATGAGTAGATCTGAAAATATTTTACCTAAATCCATACACTAACAACCCATATCCTAAACATCACTATTTGCAAATCTACATTATCAAGCATGTGGTGCAAAGAACCCATCTACAAGTGAGATATAATCTTTCAGATGCACCATCACCATTATTACACTGCAGTAATATATTCTTAGTATTCTCATAGTTCAACTCTAGCATTATTTCCAACCTCAATGGTTTTACAATGCTACATGTCTCCAGGACATGCCCCACAGAGCTTTTAAAACCTCATACAAATAAACTTCCATAAACTGAACTGAGACAGAAAACAATCTTTTGAGAATCTACATAATATTCCAGAAGTATGTGCTCCTTCAGATGAACAAATTAGCCTGCAATATAATTTTTTGAATTTTGAGTAATTTTTCTTCCATTTTTTTAACCATTGTGGTTCTTCAAGTAGCTACTTAACTACTTATGCTTTGAATTCTTAATCTATTTTATTAGGAATTCTCCATAAATAGAGTATGTTTGTAATACAGTAGAAATTAAACACATTTGAACAAGGACAGTAACAGAACCACAGATTACATATATATCTGTTCTCTCAGGCCTTACCCTGAGGAGTAAAGACAGAAAAAGTACATGTGCACATGACAGCCTAAATGCAAAAGGCCAGCCTCATCTTTTTTAGCTTTATTTGTTACATGAGCCCACTGACTAACTACATATTTGGGGAAGAGGGAAACGCAGATATCCAGAAGCAACTACAAAGAAAATACTTTTGGAAACTGAATAAACACGTACGTTCAGCTGAGTACTCATCAAGAAATGCCATGACAACAGTTTTCAGGAAAATGTTCAGTTGAAAAATTATTTTTGTGGAGTTTTCCTTAATTACTGCAACAAAAGCAGGATTTGATTGCCTCTCCTATGAATCTGTCTGTACCCTGTACCAGGAGCTGCAGATCCCATGAGATCCACAGGAAAGCAGGCCTCGTGAACTCTAGAGTTTCCAGCACAACCAAAGCTTCTACAGATGACAGCTGTCACCGGACACATGCACAAATCCCAAACACTGCAAGTGGAACACTGAAAAGCTGCCTGAAGGTATGCAAACTTTTTACATAGCAGAATACATTTTAAGTCTTGATCAGACTATTGGTTTATCTAGTCTGATGCTTACAGAGTAAGAACCCCATCAAAAATTGATTAGCACTCTTTTCCCACCTCTTTCCTTTAGAAGGCATGTTTCATCAAACTCAAGAGGAATGACTGCAGTTGTACCACTTACAAGGATGAAATCTGATACAGACCCTCCAAAGTGTTTAAGTGTGACAGGCCCAAGTACATATTTTTACCAAGCTCATAAAGCATTAGCGATAACTTGTGAATAAGTGCAGCAAATAAACAAAGCAACTGAGATCCTGTCAAAAGGAAGAACATAGTACTCATAGTCATTTGTCTTGTACCAATGGCAAAGATGCTGCTCATCAGGAATAAGACATCTCTCTCATCTGAAACTTCTTGGACCAGAGTGCCATATGGATGCAAATAGAGAGATAGGTCATGCTCCAAAAAGACTTCTAAAGTAAGACTAAAGCTGTGATTACTGGATTCCACGTATTTACTTCTTTCATGATTGTGCAGAAACCCTTACAGCTGTTCTGTGCAGTTTATGAAAACAAAGTAATCAGAGAGATTATTTACACTTGCAACATAAATGTCTTCCTTTTTTATGAGCCAGCTTAATACAGACATCGCTACATTCATCCCAACTGAGGCTTGGCAGGAGTTAGGAGAGGAAAGATGATGAAGAGTGAAAGTGTTTAAAGCCCAACTAATTTCTCCTCAACTCCTACTGGTTCCCCCTGCCCTCCCAGCCACTTCCAGCCCGGCACTTGTTCGCACCTCCCGACACTGCAGAGAGCTCCCTTGCAAAAGCTTCCTCAGAACAGCTGAGAGGAGATTAGGAAAAGGTTACTCAAAAAACAGAAATTAAGCTAAATGAACGTTCACAAGTCGGCACACCTCACCTAGCTTACACCAGGAACAATGGAGACGCGGGCAGCGGGAGGATACGGCCGCCCGCGAAGATGGGGCCGACGGGACACGGTGCCAGCCCGCCCGTCCGTCAGTCTGCATCTCCCCGGTTCTTTGTCTGTCCGTCTGTCAGACGGCCCCACTAGCAGCGCCGGCCTCATACCGACCTCCCCGGCGAGGCCTGCTTGGCCCCGCCGCGGCCCCGCGGCTCCCGGCCCGCCGCGCTGGGGGCCGGCTCCGCCAGGGAAGCCCCGCCACCGGCCGGGAAAGAGGAAGAGAGCTCCCGGCGCCCACCCCGCTGCGAGGAACAGGGCGGGAGGGCGCCCGCAGCCTCTCTCCTCATCCCCCACTCCCCGGCCTCTCCGCCAGCGGGGCCAAGCGCGGCCCATGCGGGCGGGCCGCGCCGGGCCGCTCCGAGCTGAGCCGCGGCTCCCCCTTCTCTTCCTCCCCTCTCCTCTCCTCTCCTCTCCTCCCTCTCTCTCGCTCTCCGCGCACCTCCCGCCGCCGCGGCGGGCAGCCAGGCGGGCCCAGCCGAACCCGGCCAGCTCCCGCTCCCGCCCGCCGGCACTTACCGGCCGCACAGCTGCGAAGAGAAGGCGGGCCCGGCCGGGGCGCGGCGGCGGCGGCTCAGAGTGCCCGTGCCGCGGCCCCCGGCATGGCGGGGCGATGGCAGGGCGCAGGGGGGAGGCAGCGGCGGCAGCGAGGGAGGGGAGGCCGAGGGGAAGTTGGCGACGGTGGCTCCTTCCTGCTCCGGCGGGGCGAGCGGCGCCTTCCCTCAGCCTCCTCCTGGCGGTGACAGCGACAGCCTGGCCAGAGCGCCGCCGCGCCGCGGTGCACCATGGGAAACACGCCCGGAGGACCGGCGGGTGCTCAGGCGCGGCGGGCCGGCGGCGCGCCGAGGAGGAGAAGGGGAGTCGGGCAGCGCCGCACCAGGCCGGGCCTCCCGCGGGGCCGGGATCGAGGCGGGCGGTGCCGACGGCCCGGGTTATGCGTGGGTCAGGAGGCTGGCGCGGCCGTGGGAAGCCCCGCCGGGCGGGCCCGGGCGAGCGCTGCCCCGTGCGCTCCCTAAAGGGAGGTGGGTCGGGAAAGACCCGCGGGCCGCGCGGGGTGGGTAGCCAGGCCTCGGGGAGAGGATGGAGCTGCCGGAGTGGCTGGAGGTGCTTCCCCCAACTCCCGGTGTCCTTCCAGCGGCTTCATTTCTGGAAGGAGAGGGAGATGGAACGGTCCGGTGGTGCCAGGGAGGAGGGTGAAGTAACCCCTGTTACTTCGCACCCGCTGCTTTCGGGTGAGGCCGGGGCATTCTGAGGCAGAGGGGCGCGGGCCTGATGGGGGAGGCACTGGACCACGGGTGTGCTTATGGAGGGGCTGGCTGTGGAACTCCTGTGGCTTCCAGAGCCATCGGGAGGTCCTGAGATGAGTTTTCTGTACTGCAATCTCCATAATCGTGATGCTCTCCATGACCCCACACAGTAAACTCGGTAGAGGCCAATCTTGAACCCATGCATTCCGTGGAGTAGCTGTCCACCTAAGCTGTGTGCGCCTTTACAGCTCTTGACTGCGCATTGGTCTTGTGCGTCTCTCAACTTCATCGCTTCTGAGGGTTTCCGACTCTTCCATGTTTCTCAAAATAAAGTCTTTAGGCCAGCAATGCACTTAAACATATTCTTAACTAAATTGCTTTATGTCACTTGCTTATAATTAAGCGTGTGTTTAAGCTCTCTGCCGGATTAAAGCCAAAATCTGCATAAGCTCTATTGGGTAAAATTTACCAGCTTCATCAGGCTTAGCTTTGTGAGTCATTCAATCAGCAGCAGCCCAAAGCTTTTTGCTACAAGCTTAGTTATTCCCAGGTTGTCCTACAGGATCACCCTGTCTCCATGACAAAGCTTATGCCCTTCGTTCAGGTCCTGTTAGAAGATGGATCTGCGTGGTGATTAAGCTTTATGTAGGGTTTCCATATTCTTTAATGAGGTGCATTAATAAGATTGTGTATCCTTATGCAAGCCATAGGTTGTGCCATCCAGTTACAGTGTAATAAGCTGCATTAAGAAGAAAGTAGTAATGACATCAGGGCCCAGTTTGAAGGTCTGCCCTGACTTTATGCAGGACGTGTATTTCAAAATGATTGCGTCAAATATTCATTCTGCATAAGCAGAGGAAGGAGTTAATAAAATGTGGCTACATTTCATGCAGTCATCTACAATTTTACATAAATACAAGAAATGCTATCAACCTGCGTGCCAAATAAAATGGAAAACTATTCAGTTTCCAAAAATAGAGTTTTAGAAACTGAGCAAAGATGTACATTTGTGCAGCTTTGATTTTCTTTTTCTTTTTTTTTTTTTTTTCAAAGACACTTAATTTGGTGACTATTCATTTTTACCTGTCAAAAAAAATCTTTGGCATTTCATTAAGTCTGAGTTAGGAAGCTCAGCACTAAAGCCTTATTTTAAGATACACTGAGGAATCAAAGCTTTCTGCAGGATGAGCACAAGTCTTTCTCCAAGGACACATCAAGTAGAACCTGCTTTTTCGGAAAAATTTGTTTGGCAATTTACAGTAGTATGGAGAAGAAAGAGTGTCTTGTACTTAATGCAGAAAAGTAAGACTCAGCGTATTTATGTCCTCTTATTACTCCTACCATTCTTTTATGACCTTCATCAAGACATGTTCCAATTTTCAAATATCAGTTTGGGTTATGGTGGAGTTTTCTGTTGTTGTTTCAAGAGGAACTGAGCACCTACAAATTGTGGTATTGAGCGAGAAGCCTACAGTGCTTTGTTCATCTGGAAGTCCCCCCCAGCGAGGCAGAGGGTAGTGAAGGGACACGTCAGACCTTGGACCTTTGCCTCTTTGCTACCCGGATTTTCGAATGATGACAGTTGCTCACCAAGCCACACAGCTGTGGCTCTGACGTTTGTATTGGTGTTTTGACACACCTTAAGTACTGTGGTGTTTATTAATGTTTTGACATAACAAAATAGAAAAGGAATATATAAAGCCAATAGCTTGAAGAGCTTAAAAGAGCACTTGCATTTTGACCAGTTTGTTTGTTTTCCTTATGCCACTCTGGGAATGGCAGGCAAACTCTGCTTTTCCCTGAGGAAAAATTTAAGAGTCTTTACTATAGTCTTCCCTCTCCCTTCTGAATTATGGAAGTTGCCCACCCACATGAGAAACCCTCTAAAAGGTGGCGTGTGTGCAGCGTGGAGCACAGTATGGTTCAGTTTACTTTTCTTTTTTTTCTCCTAGGAGGGCTAAATAATGGAAAGTGAAAGGCATTTCTCCCTCCTCCCCCACCTTTTGTTAATTCCTTTTTCTGTATAAATCAAAAACCCAAGAAAAACAGGAAGCATAAGTAAGCTATATATTAAAAAGTGTGGCTTTTGGGAAGCATTGGAGAATATATGTGTGTTTTAAAAGGTCTTAAGCAGGAAGTGGCTTCAGAAGTAACTGTAGAATAAGCAGAACCATCTTCATTTGACCTCCTGCGTGATAAACTGATGGGTTTCATTCATTCAGTTTATGCATCAAGCCAGTAACTTCTAATGAAGCAGCAGCTGATCTGGAAATACTCAGTCTGGGAATTTGACCAAGAAAGCCACTGGTTAGGTAGGTTATTGAGATGGCCACTTAGCCCAACTCTTAAAATTATGCCTTCATGTTTATCCAGATTCATCTAGCCTGAGCTTCTAGTCATCAGTTTAACCCCAATAGCTAAAAGACTGTGCATCAGAATTTAAATTTTAAATCAATTTTTCAGGTCTTGCTTTATCTTTTTAATTCCTTTTAAATCCTCTTCTAGCTTTTCAAAAAGTATTTTTTGCTCCCTTGAAAATAGTGTTTGTGTGGCCCAAGATGAATCCAAGAGGAAGCATGTGGCATTAGGGTGTGGAAATACACAGTTCATCTTCCCCAACCACACTAAGCCAGCCTTTTCTGTGCTTGTGGAATCAAACAAGTGAAGTTAGTAAAGTCGGTGGAGGATGAGAGTAACTTGACTTTGAGAGTTAACAGATGTTTTCTCCCTCACCCACTTGAATTATTCTTGTAGTGGGAAAGCTAGTTTAAGCTTGAGTGTCAGTGCGTCTCACCAGCCTACAGGCTGGGCATGACCTGAAATATGGCCTGGAAACACTTTGAGAAAAATCGTAACTGCATAAAGGAACAGTAATTGTCATTAAGACTAAACCCAGGATGGAGAGCGAGAAGTAAATGTAAATGGCTTGCTGCCACAGAAGTGGAGTTAAACACTACTTAGTCCTCATCACAGATTTAGGTCTTGTTTCCTGTTCGGCAACACAGATAAGCACACATCTAACTTCAAAAATGCAAATATCCCATTGAATTATATGGAGCTATCAGATACTGAATCAGAAGGAAAACTAAATGCCCTCTCCAATTTCTCTCCTTCCCTCCATCCTTGGCTCACTAAGGTCACTGTAGCCCTGGTTAACACTAGTATGTGCCAGTGATAAAATGAATGGTGATTCAGGAACGCCTTGATGAATGCCTGACATTTCAACAGTGGATGCAGTTAGGGAATGATTGCTATTGAAAGCTAGAAAAAAATCCTTCCATCTATTTTTTTTTTAATTCAACTGTTTCACCAAGGCTTTAACTAGCACAAATACTCAATGCAGAAAATCAAATTAGTCCATTGTCTGAGCATCTACTCACTTTGTAAATTGTTCCTCTTCATTTCAGCATCCCTGATTGAATTTTTATTTTAACTGAATTTTTTATAGCAGACTTTCAATTCATGATCCCACATAAGCCTGACTCAGTTGAGTCTGCGTTGCCCTATGTTGCTAGCAGATCAGGAGTCAGTAGTAATGATGTCAGTCACATAGTTGTATGCTATGCATATCCTGACATTAACTAATGCAGAGAAATGTAATGGTACTGTATGTCTCAAAATACCTGTACATGTGTTACTTGTAAACAAAAATAATTCATTATGGAAAATATTGGTTAGAAGGTGAGGGTGCATGCACCTGGCTCTTTAACTTGTTCCTGAACTCTTCCTGTTCCCAAATCTGTTTAGAGGAAAAAAAATCTGTTCCATTCCCACCTGAGCCCTGAAGAAGTCTTCACATCAGTTTCTAATGCCACAAACATCTGGGTCCTACATCTGGGTCGGAGCAATCCCAGGCACAGCTACAGGTTGGGCAGAGAAGAGATTCAGAGCAGCCGTGCAGAGAAGGACTTGGGGGTGGTGGTCAATGAGAAAATGAACATGAGCCAGCTTCAGTGTGCGCTTGCAGCCCAGA
>JBCJKH010014903.1:0-25943 GCA_039877255.1 Loriculus beryllinus | reverse complement strand
CTCATAGCAGCCTTCCAGTATCTGAAGGAGGCCTATAGGGATGCTGGGGAGGGACTGTTCATTAGGGACTGTAGTGATAGGAAAAGGGGTAATGGGTTTAAACTCAAACAGGGGAAGTTCAGGTTAGATATAAGGAAGAAGTTCTTTACTATGAGGATTGTGAGGCACTGGAATGGGTTGCTCAAAGAAGCAGTAAATTCTCCATCCCTGGCGTTGTTCAAGGCCAGGCTGGACAGAGCCTTGGGCAATATGGTTTAGTGTGAGGTGTCCCTGCCCATAGCAGGGGAGTTGGAACTGGATGATCTTAAGGTCCTTTCCAACCTAAACCATTCTATGATTCTATTGCCCAAGTAGAGCATTTAATTATATGGCCTTGTCCATCACTGTAAATGATGGTGGACATGCTGTTGTATGGGAGAGAGAAAACATGAGATTGAGCAGCAGCAAAGAAACAAAGAAGCTGAAGGAAAACAAAATATGGAAATGATTTAAAATCACTTATGAGACCTGTGCCTGCTAATGCATTTTTTCAAATGATTATGACTTGCATAAATTATATTCAGACATCTTCTTCTCGTTAGAAATACCAAGTTGAAAAAGATACAACCAGTATCCCAGTGTGTTCTTCTTACATGAGCTTTTGAACCACAGCTACGAAGTCGCATCCAGCATTGGTATGACTTCACATCATATGTTGCTTAATGATGAGACATCTGTGTTCTTACATGGACAATCATATTTACTCCAACATCAGTGAGAGTGTTTCTAGAGAACAATTGCTGACGTCTTAGCATGGTTTCTATTTTGCAATTGAGACTGGTGTGGTCCATCTTTGATTTCATATTTTTCTAGCACATGGGATTTTCAAAAGACCTGCTGTAGAGAGTTTTTAGTGCTATTCACTGCTTTTGCACAGTTAGATAGACAATGCTGTCAAACATCAATGGAAAAAGGGGGAGCATCACTGATTTAAGCCATGCAGGTACAATGTAAACCTTAAGGCAGTGACCAGAGAAAGAAAACAAATCACTTTTGCTAATGCAAGGTCCATTCAAAGGAGTTCAGAGGGTGACATCTATATCCTAATTCTGTTACTACTGACTTTTTTTAGCGAGGTTCAACAGGAGAAGGCTCTGGTGGCAAACTTCCACTGCACTTCTGCTTTTAGAAACAAAGACAAAGCAGCTTGAAAAGCAAAGCCATATATCCACAAGAGATTGCAACACCAGGTAACTGCTTTCATTTTTATTTACTCACTCCAAACCCAACTAAACCTGACTGCATCACTTTGCTTTCATGTGCAGATACATTTTCTGAGCACAATTCTAATGTGATAGTGGACAAAGTTACAGAGGAGCCTCAGTAGATTAGGGAAAGAGCTGCAAACAATCAGAGGCTAAATTCTGCTCTCTGTCACACTGGAGAAAATTCTAAGTAATTACCCCACTGCCTTTAGTGGAGTGATCCTAGATTTATATTACTGTAAATGACAGCAAAAATTGGACCCAATATAGAAATAATCTATCAAAAGCCCTAAGTATAGTTGCACAATTCAATCTGTAAATAATGCCACTAATGCACATATGGCTAATTTACATCCAGACTATGAGAACATATCCAGTGCTGATTTCCAGGATGCGTGAAGCAATAGGCAGTGCCAAAATAAATGTGCAGTATTCCCATAGCCTTCATGATCCTTCCAATTTTTGGTGCTGGGGAGAAGATGCACTACAGATATTTTGGAAAAGTGAAATTTTATCTGTTGTATGAGTATGTATTGGATAATTCTTACAGAAAAGGCATAGAAGCCTGTCAAGCAGCACTGCATGCCTACTTGCATGAGCTCTGCAAGCTCTCTCCTCTCAATAAGTTGTTTTCCTCTAATTTGTCTCTTACTGAGAGCAGAATTTTAGGAGCAGCTTGAATCTTCTAAGAATAAACCATGCTTCAAAGAAAAGAGGGTTTTAAGTAACGTTATAGAAGACTGCTTGGAGTACATACATTTAATGCACATAAAACTTAACTACAGCAATTTCATTTAGATTCCTTCTCTAATCACATATTTATATTGAGACCTTGCTGAAGCCAAATTGAAATTTGTATTGCTAGGAGGCAAAGATGATATAAAATCTGAATTATTCATCAACTCAGCAAGAGAAAAAAAATTCTCCCAAAATATCAAATATTCGTCTGGGCTTTCTATCAGTTATGCGATATGGGTGAAGAGTTAGAAAAATCTATGTCTTGGTTTACTAGGGCTTGAAAGGAGACATGTTAAGCCTAAATGTATCAAATACATCAAACCTCCATCCTTCCTTATAAAAGACTTTGTTATTTCATTTTACTTTTTGTATCATCAGGGAAGAAGGCTTCTCCTATTACCAACACGCAGGAGGTGTTGAGACCCTACAGTTAACTGCAGATTAATCACGGCTGACTCAGTGCTGCAGGTGGATTCCATTAGACCCTTCAACAACAGAATAGACATGAGGGGTAGTCCTCTGATAGAATGAAAACCCTGGGAAGAAAGCTTGGGAGCAGCTAAGTCTTGGGAATAAGTCTTGGGAATAAGTCTTGGGAATGAGCAGGAAGTTTAAATGTGTTGTTTGAGTTAAGGGGACAAAACTTAGAGGAGGCCTTTTTACTCTTTTCAAGGAGCACACTCTGCTTTAAGGTCAGTAGGTATTTTATCTGCTTGTGCAACTGCTAACTTAGTGCACAAAGGCGTAATGTAAGTATAACCATTTAATCTTATTGCAATTAATCCCCTCTTGTCTGCCCTCATATGGCAGTCTACTGATGTTGAATATGTAGGTTCTGTAAAGCACTTTGAGGCCCTAGACAGGGAAAAGAAGTAGAGAAGTTCAGAACTTCCATGACTAAGAACTTTTTTATGACATAATTTTCTTGTATTTGCTGAGATTCTCCCTCAGAGAGTTGGTAACTTTGGATAATTTCTGACGTAATTGTCTCTGAGATCCCAGGAGACCTATAAAGACAGAATGAATGCATGAGTTCTTTAAACCCAGGAAAAATAACTCTGAAGATGTCTCATACTCTGACGATGATAAAAATCTCTTTTTTAAACTAATTCATTAAAAAGCCAGAAAGAAGGTCATCATTTTGAAGTTGTTTCAATTGCTAATATTTCTTAGGTTCTGTCAAGCACAAAAAAGATTATTCTCTGCAGAGACGACAAATTATCCTTGACCCTTCCTATCTTATTTGTGTTCATTTCCAGTGCATAGAAGCTGTTTGTGGCCTTCAAGCATTGGACATGTACTGAAAACACAAAAAGAATGTATGCATTTAAGTCTGAAAATAAAAAACTTACACAGGGAAGGTTTAGATTGGATATAAGGAAGAAATTCTTTACCATTAGGGTGGTGAGGCACTGGGATGGGTTGCCCAGGGAAGTTGTGAGTGCTCCATCCCTGGCAGTGTTCAAGGCCAGGTTGGACAGAGCCTTGGGTGCCATGGTTTAGTGTGAGGTGTCCCTGCCCATAGCAAGGGGGTTGGAACCGAGTGATCTTAAGGTCCTTTTCAACCCTAACTATTCTATGATTCTAAAATGGATGTTATATAGCCAATTTTCATTTCTAATTATAACTCTTTAGCTTGAGCCCTAGTTTGCATTTCCATGGTTTTTGAACTTCTCTAAGGGTCAACTTGAAGGTTTCCATGAAGTTTTAGGAGAGTTAACAGCAAATCTGAATCTAGCCTTTAGCAGTTAGATAGCATGTATCTGGACCTGGAGGTACTGCTGAAGACAGTCAGAATCTCACCAGGTGTATGGCAGGACGATGGCCTTTCAGTGTGTCTGAGGTTCAGTGTGTCTATCCCAGGTTAAAAGTACTCAAGGAGTTTGCATGATGGGGATGTTTTGACAGAAGAGAGAAATGCCTTGTCTGCTTATGATTTGTGCAAAAGCTGCTGAGAGATAGGTGTTTTCATGTTCTTAAGGTTGAACTGAAATCTAGCCCAGACAGCTGACTAACATATTGAGACGCAGGCAGTTTGGGTCAAATCTGGATGACTGGCAAGTTCAATTATGGCATTTGATGACTGTTTTACAGCATTTAAGCCTCTTTGAACTTCATAATGGGTGACAGTGTTGAAAGGCTGTGTAGCGGGCCCAGTTAAAAATGAACAAAAAAGATGATGCTTCCAACATTCTTAGTGGTACCTGGCATTTATTTGAAGTCTGATATCATATACAGTTTTACTGTCTCCAAGACTTACAGGTTTCTGGTCCAAAAGTACCATTTTTCTATCAGAACAATGGACAATTCTATGGGCATTTACCTGATCTCAAGTTCCTGCTCCCCTTTCCAGAGACACATTTCCTTTGCTGCTTTTTGTACGATCCTGTTTATTGCAATAATGCAAGAAAGAGAATGAAGAATGAGCCGGGGGAGACGCAAATTGCATCCTAAGCAAAGAATAGGACAAACCCATACTATTGAGGGCAAGCATCTCCTTCTGAGGAGATATTCTAAAGGAGTAAATGTGAAAGGTATACAGGACCACACAAAGCTGGGCATTGCCTAACTCACCCAGCCTCCAAAAACTTTGAACGTTTTGAGGTGCAAAATTTGGGTTCAAGAGAGAAATGCGATGAATATTCATCCAGCTTTTAATATTCACACGGAAATACTTCCAGCTTGATGAATTCTTCTCAAACCAAGAGAGCAGACAAAAACAGTAGCTTGAGAAAAACCTTCCAATTCACAGTGGTGGGTTTGAGCCCAGCTATTTGATTTCTGCAGTCAATTAATTCCAGTGAATTCCTGAAGAAGTCACTAATTGAAAAAAAACAGCCACAGCTAAGATAAAGTTTACAGACAACAATATTCAGTCTCAAAATTTGCATAGTCTCTCCAGAAAATGTGCAATCCCGACAGTTGCAACAGCTACTGAAAGTTAAGAGTCAGCAAGGCAGAAAGCAAAAGCTTGTGACATGCCTAGACAAAACCAGCCTGCGCTTCACAACTACACAACGTTCAAAGCAAACACATCGCCCGAGATCTGCCAACAAAGAATTATTCAGCAAATAATTTCAAAGAAGAGATGGCATTTTCATTAAAAAAATAACAAAATGCTTCCTACTTCATAAACAGAAATCAGGGACAAATTAAATTGCCAAATTATCTGTTACAGTTTACCACTGCAAGCACACGCAACTGCTCTGATCCTCTTTAGCAAGTAAGCAACTGGAAATGAGAAGCAGAAGATGGAACTGTCTCAGCAGCACAAGCAAGATATTCTTGCATTTTCTTTTGCAAGGGCAGCTGGAATATGAAGCCTGATGTTTAATCAGATGTACTGTTGGCTCAGGAGGGAGAATTGAGAGCGTATTTCAAATTACTGACATTGAAAAAAATCCACTATAATTCTTGGAATTCCCTCTATAAAAAACCCCTGCACATCTGGGCCAGAAATGCCTGGAAGAATGTGTAATAGAGATAGAAGGCACACATGAGGATTAAGGTTCCGTATTAAATACGCCACAGATATCCACTGTTGTTCTGTGATAAACAATCGTTTCTTAAACTCGCTCTCATCACTGTCTGTGAGGAGAAGGGGTATTGGAGTAGCCACCAGGAGCACAGGACAGATATCGCAAATCAGAAATGTAGAAACTGTTTTCTAAGGCCAGAGATTCCAGCTTTGATGGCTTTTTCTTCAGCAGCAAGGATTCTGGGTTTGCTTTCCTCAGCTGCCTTTCTCCAACCCTGCATGTGTGGTGGGAGGACAGGAAGAAATGACAAGGCAAAGAATGATACAGGAGCTATCAACCATACTCAGAGAGAAATCCTTTTCACCACAATATAGTGCTCAAGGGAGCTCTTTTTGGGTTCAAGCTCTAAATGTAATGTTTTGAGCTCAAAATCCTCTATAGGAAACTAAACCAAGGACTAGGAAATTTATGGTAAAACATCCTTAGCATCAGTAAACTTTGACAGAAAACATGATGTGGTGATGACAGCAAGTTTAAAAAGTGATTGTTCATCACAGAACAATAGTGAATATCTGAGGTGTATTTAATACAGAATCTTCATCCTCATGTGTGCCATCTATTTCTACCACAAGCTCTTCCAGGCATTTTTGTCTCAGGAGACCTGCATTGTTTTTAAATGAGTTTGTCCTGCACCCACAATGCTTGATCCCAAGGTGGGGAGGAAAAGCAAAAGCGAAGGAAGGTACAGTCTCATAACCAAAATGGTGCACAGAAAACAAAATGGATTTTCTAATGTAATATTCACTAAATTATGGACAGTGATGAGTAAAACCTACAGTGCATGCAGCCACTGAGAGGAGGTGGTGGTGTAGTAAATGGGAATCTGAGTAATTTCTGGATTAATGCTCTAACACAGTGCCAGGGGACATTGTGTTGCCGGAGATATCATTATGTGTCCAAGATGTTTTGTCATCTATATCGCACATTACATTCAAGAAGATGACAATGTCTCTATTCCAAAGAGGACAAAATCAAAAGGCTGGATTGCAACTTGACCCTAGGGGGGGAATGAGAGGGAATAAAATATATCTGGTGCATCTTTGAGCAGAATTTACTTTAAACAGGGGGGGTGGGGGAGTTGAGAGGGCATCTCCCCAGTGCCCGCTCCAGCAGCTGAGCAGAGAGACTCTGCTCTCCTCTTCCATGTGCCAGATTGCACATAAGGATTACAGGACCCATAATCTGCTTATTTTTTAAAGCAGGGAAGGCAGATTTGTTGCTGCATTGATAAATTGTATGCAGAGGTACAGAAGTTCTTCCACATCCCCTCATATGCGTGCATACGCGTTCCAGCCAGCCCCTGTTTAGAAAGACACAGTAACAAGAAATTATAGAATCCCAATAAAAGACAAGGAAAGAGTACGATCCTGCATGCTATAAGTACTCATAAAGCTTTCCCTAAGACGCAGCACGTAAGACATGATGTTTGACTTAAATTTCTGATTAAATAAATACATTCTGCCTACCTAAAATTCATCTCTTGTTTTGATTTGATGAGTGCATCATGCGTGGTTTCTATTTAGTGCAATGAAAAAGATTCTATTAAAACAGAATTTGTATGTGGTAAAATTCAGTTGAGAAATACTGCGGTGTACATATGTCTCCCTGGTTTCCAACAGGAACCCTGTGGCTTTCCCCCGTGGCCTGAGTCTCTTGCAGAGCACTGTCACTATAATCCTTCCTGCCTCTTCCAGCCTGAAATGCTGCTACTCTTTCCCCAACCGCAGCAGCTCACCCTGGGAGCTCCAGTGACAGCTCATTGCAAAGCATTTGGGAGAAATACTCGAGTGGGGTGGCAATTTATCCCAAAGAGTTAACATGCAGCCTTAACTGGATTGTTAGTATCTCACCAGTACAAAGCAAGGCAGATAACCACACTGTTTATAACTCTCTAAGAAATTGCTACCCTAGATAATCCATTCACATCCTTTTGTCTAAAAATGATCTGAAGACACATTGTAAAGTTATTATGGACCATCTGACATCAACAAAACTAAGATACAATGTGAAAGGAAAGAAGAGCCAGCACTGTGCCAATTAATTACCATGGCAAGCAGAAAAATATTGTTCCCAGTCAAAACCTAAGGGTCCTTTAAGTAGTTATTTAAACTGTGTACAGAGATAATGTAAGCGGGGACTCAGGCTAATGACTGTGTATAGACTGGTGATCCCCAGCCTCTTCTGACCCTGGACAATAACTCGCTCAGTATTGAGCGCTGTGGGCAGCATCATACTTTACCCACCCTAATGGCTTTCAGCTTTAACTTTTTAATTTCCTGTAGGTCTCAGCAGTATGAGAAGGTCTCCCAAGCTTTTTGTTGCTCACTAACCCGTGAGCCAGGGACCAGGGACTCATGAGTGAGGGGTGGTGGATGAAGTATTATCTGACTTGGTTGCTGATTTCCCTGTTTGTGACAGGGGGTGGGATACACAGCCTTGCAAACCTCATTTATGTGGGCTTCTCTTACCTCTTACTGTAGCAACAAAGCTAATACCTGCGACTGGGCTTACAGGTGTGTGTGCACGCACACATGGACACACATACCCTCCGTCAACAAAACCATGTGTCCTCAAAACATCTGACAGTTATTTTCACTTATTTAAATCCAACAGCACTGTCACGGTGAGTGATGGGACGGAAAAGAAAGAAGTTCCTGATGCGGTTGGTAGCGGGAGCGGATGCCAGCTTGCTCTGGAGCCGCACAGGCCTGTGCCTAGCTCCACGGCTGCCCCTGAGCCCCAATCTAGATAATAATAACGACTAATAACAACAACAATGGCTGTTTACAGACGTTCCCTCTTCCCCACCGCTCCGGCAGGGCTCTCCCTCCCCTCTACAAACAAAATTAGCCAAGAATTAATTAACAAGACAGGGATCTCAGGCGGGAGGGCCCCGAGAGCCCAGCTCCCCGTTCTCCCGGGGCACCCCGGCCTCTCCCCGCCCAGCCGCGGTGCCCGGTGCCCTCGGCAGCTTCCGTCCCGGTTGTCCGGTCACGGCACGGCGGGGAAGGGGAGGAGATGCTGCGGTGGGGAGGGGGCGAACCCTGCCCTCTGCCCTCTGACCGCCGCCGCCGCCCGCAGCATGGGGAAGGCGGAAGCGGCGGAGCCGGCCCGTCAGGCCGGGCGGCGGCGGGGGGAGAGCGCGGAGAGAGGCTGAGGCGGGCGGGAGGGGAGGGAGGGCAGCGCCGTGACGGCCGCGGCAGCCCGGCCCGACACCCCCGCGGGGAGGCGGCGAGCCCCAGCCCCGCGCTGCCCGCAGGCTCCGAGCCGGGAGGGGCCGCCGGAGGCCGCAACGGGCCGGGCCGCGCTGAAGGGACCGCGGCGCAGCGGGAGGAGGAAGGGCCCTGGCCGGGGGATGCGCTGGGAGCGGAGGGGAACCGGGCCGGCGGCAGCGGGAAGGGAGCGGGGGGAAGGAGAGCGGTAGTGCCGGTGCCGAGGGGGACATGGAGGCGCAGGTAGGGTTGCGTGGGGAGGGGGGAACGTGAGGAGCGGTGGGTGCCACCGTCGGCCGGGAGCGCTGGAGGAAGGAGCACGCTGAGCCCCTGACAGGTGTCTCGCCACACGTAAGTGCCCTTAACGCAGCAATTGGGAGACTTAAGAGACTTTGTGCTTGTTGTTGCTGCTGCTGCTGCGATCTTCAGAGATGATGTTGGCAGAGCAAGCCCAGAAGTGGTTCCCAACTCACGTGCAAGTTACGGTCCTTCAAGCCAAAGGTCTGAAGCCAAAAGGTAAAAATGGCAGCAACGATGCCTACACCATCATACAGCTGGGCAAGGAGAAGTACTCCACCTCGGTGGCTGAGAAGACCCTGGATCCCGTATGGAAGGAGGAGGCCTCCTTCGAGCTCCCTGGATTACTCATGCAGGAGAATCCAGAAAAATACATCCTGTACCTGATTGTCATGCACAGGTCGCTGGTGGGGCTGGACAAGTTTTTGGGGCAGGTGTCCATCAGTCTGAATGATATATTTGAAGACAAGCAAAGACGGAAAACTGAGTAAGTGATGGTTGGTTTTTTTCATTATAATTTGTATTCCTTGGACACTTGGGGAGGATGGGAAATGGTAGCCATACATGGCAGCGTACTTTGACATAAAATTGGGATGTTTCTCTCTTCTATGGGGTGTTCAAAGCCCCTAAAGTTATGTTATGTTATGTTATGTTATGTTATGTTATGTTATATACAGTTATGCCATTATGGCCTGACCTCTTCTAGAGAGTTTACAGTAATCACAGTGGTTGCCCTGCTCAGGGAAGAACTGTCAATAACATTAACATTTTTTGACAGTTCTGTGTGCGACATGAGCTCATTACAGTCTGTTTTTCTAAAGGTTTTGCTTCGTTTTGCTCAGGGCCATATCCCCAATCAACTGCTACCTCGGTTTGAACCACGTATGAGACTTAGACTCCCTCGAAGGCTGATTTCATTCTCTTTAAAAATGTTTTCCCTTCATTTGCTGCTACCAAACGTCTTTAAGTATTCTGTATTTATGTTTTAGTGGTCAATGAACTGTGACTTAATGGTGGCTTACCCCAGCAGCACAGTGCTTCAGCCTCATTAGTCCTAGGCCACAATCCTACAGGCTGTTCTGTACTGCAGGCCTCAACAGAGAAGGCTGAAAGGAGATTTGTGCTGTTGCAGTTGCTTCCATCATTGCCTACATAAGCCTTTGTCAAATAAAATTGCTGTTTGCCAGCAAATTCTGACACTGGAATGCAAAAAAAAAAAAAAAGGAAAAAAAAAAGAAAAACCACCATAAGCATCACAGCAATTTATTAATAGGTATCACAGCAGTTTATTAGGTTGAGCTGTAAACGTGTCTAAAGCATAACTAACTTTCTGGGTTTTGCAACTAAATGAGTAATTTCTTGTTAAGACATGGTTGCAGAAAGATGTCTGGTACCAGTGTAATTTATCCTTCAACATGTATGGGAATAAACCGTCGGTGTAAAGGTATTGCAGGCATGCCTGTGACTGTGTGATTTGTGTTTGTTTTAGCTATGCATATCCCACGGAAGCAGTCCAAGAGCATCATGGAGAACTGCAAGCTAGCAGTGTGTAGGCAGTGACGTATGAGCATGGGTACATCTTTTTGCAGTGGTTAAAAGTTCCTGCTCCAGCTGCCTTTCCTCCTCTAGTGTCTCTTAGGTAGAGTACAAAGGCCCAAATCCCAGCTGTTAAAGTCTTGTATTTCTTCTATTAATGATGATGGGTCTATGGTGAGATGCTGGACTTTGAAACTGACTAAACTGAATGATTGTGGTAGGGAGGCCTGAACCTCCAGCGGAGTCTTGAGCAGTTGGAGATGGGTGAAACAGCAACACCATCCAATTCTTGTTGGTCAGGCAACTGTTTCTGCAGAAACCATCTCAAAACCTGGTCCTGCATATTTGTGGTGGCAGAAGTTGAAGCAGCAATAAGGACAAGTCAAAGCTGTCTTTGCCCTGGTGTTGGGTTTTATTTTGTTGACTAAATTCTTAGCAAAGCAGTAAGTTCACTAACCATATAATAGGGAAGAACGTGTCTGTGCAGAATCTCTTGTGGGTTCATGGGCTAAAGTGTTATACTTTTTAATTGCTTATCTTTTTAAGGACAAACCAGTTACATTTATGCAATACATGGTGAATGCCTGTAGCCTTAGGGTCTGAATTTCTGTTTACACTTGATTCAAGAAGTTTCAGTGCTTTTCAGACATGCATCTTAAATATTCCTTAATCATCATTTGTAATTATCTTACCAGTCAGTAGGCAACTGCCTTAGTTTACAGACCTACAGAAAAAAAAGGTGAATGAATGAAGCTGGAGGAAAATATGTAAATTATTCATGTATTACTGTGAGTAACAAAATCTCTTTTCTTTTTAAGGAACCATATGCACAAATGTTAGCAAAAGTAGTATTGGAGTCTTACAACAATACTGCAAAAACCTGAGAGTTGGGTGATTAACATATTCCTGGTGATAGTTAAATAAACAGGCATATCTCTTCAGTATTTTTATATGAAGTGGCACTTCATATAAAAGCTTTGTGGGGGTTCTTTATTTTTTCATCTCTTTCCCTGAAGTGCGAGAGGAGCTCACGCTATGTGAATGTGCGCTGCGCTTTGCCTGCGAGCTGCATTGCGGAAGATGGAGCCTACGGGGAAATTCTTACAAACAGCCTAAGTCCTGTTTTCAGAAGTTGTTGAGCATTTAAGATTGCAGATCTTCTTAAAAGTGGATGGGTGTTAGGCTTCTAAAGCTGAACAGCCGTACTTGTAAAAGTCTTCTGTAAGTGTAAAAGTGTGGCTAGGCGGTTAGTGGGATTTTTGGCAGCACGTACTTACTTAAGTGTTAATGCCGACTCAAATTCTTATGAGATGGGAGCTTCTGAAAGACCGCTTTTGGTGTCGGGGTCTTTAGGTGCTTGGAAACCTGGGAAATCTCATTTTAGAAACTCTCTTTCAAAAAAATAATTCATAGTCCTTACCTGTTTGGATGTTTTGGAAAAGGTCTCTTGGTTGTCTGTGTGTTTGTCTTCGTGCAGCGCGGGTGTGCTGTTGCTGTCTCCTTTAAGCATTAGTTGGAGATGCGGATGTGATATTTGTCCGTGCATGTGGGAGGAGGGCAAACTTTCAAGAACAGATTTGCAAATGCGATCTCAAACAAAACGCTCTTCCTTTTGTACCTTTTATTAAATCCTTTCTGATGCAAAATATTCCTAGTCCTGTGTTGCCAGTAAAATCAGGGTAATAGTATATTTGGACCAGAAGACCTAGCCATGACTGTGGTGTGGGAACTGAGACACACAGTGCCTTTCAAGACCAAGTCCAATGTCTTTGTTACCAAAGCATTCTGATGGTTGAAAGCTATATTCATTGTTTCAGAAACACTAATCTGTTTTATTAAGCAATGCTTTTACTTTCAAATATGTTCAACAGGCTTGCGGTGTTATTAAATCCAGAGTTATTTTCTTATGTTGATGTAACCTTAACATTTCTTGCTTTGTTTGGGGATGAATGAGATCCAGTTATTTGATGAAGTGTCTATTGGTAATATTTCTACTTTTTAATATATTTAATAGCTTCCTCTTTCCAACACAGCTGTACATATGGTGCTGTAAGAGACAGGCTCAAGAGTCACCAGGGTATTGCAAAAAAGATATTTAATATTCTGCACAATGCTGAACCCTGTCAGCAATTCCCTAGTGCTTTTTTAGTGAGGAGGTATGAGAAGTGAAGGCTACCAGCTGATTTTGAATTCCTAGGAAGACCGTGGGCTGTGAGACATTCTGCTCTTTCTTTATGTAGATATATATTATTTAATATTTTAGAAATTAAAAGGAATTTAAAAATTCACGGCAGCTTCAGAAACATTATGTTAGGGATAAGTAATCCTTATTTTCTGTACAGCTTATGTAGATCCTCACATCTTAAGGAAAATACTTTGCAGTGAAGTTTTCAGGCAGAGGCCTTGTGATAGGATTTGCATGTCTTGTGTTCTGTTCAACTTGCTCCGGCACAAGACTTAGTGAAACAAAGCAGTGTATTTACTATAATTTGATAGTGAAGTTTTTGTACTCGCCATCCCTCAATGTCCTTTCTGTTTTGAAACTGATGATTTTTTTAATTCTCTTAAAGTGAGAATTCCTGGGGCGGCTCGATCCAGATGTGGCTCAGATGGTCTCTTACTATGTCTCTTCCAGAGACTTCAGCCAACGCATTTGCAGGATCCTATTTCATTTTCTTTCCATCTTGGTGCAAAAATGCCCATCACACTGTATTAGCCTTATAAATTTGTGTCTCTTCATCTCTGCTGTAGTTGGAAATAGACGGGCTCTTTTTACTTCTGCTCTTTTCTCAAGTTGAAAAGTAGGCTCCAGATGCTGAGAGATTTTACTGATTTTTTTTTAACAGTTCAAAAGGCTTGGGCGATACTGCTTTATTATCTGAAATTTCTGACATGGTTTTAATATTTTACAGGAAAATCGTGCGGGTTTTTTAATTCATCCTCAGAAATACATGAACTTTTTTTTTTATCTGCTGTTGCAGAATAAAATGTAGCTCTTTTGCTCTTGCAGTTTTATGCAAATCATGATCAATGGCTGTGTTGTATATATATAGTTTTGTAATAGTTTTAGTTCAGTTATTCATAGTTGCCTTAATACTGCTGATGATCTGACAATGCATAGCATCAAAACAAATTTATGAATTATCATAGAATAAAAAATATTTATTGACATGTCTTAATTTACTCGAGTATTTTTCAGTAGTTCTTCTTAATGAAAGTGCTTAGGCTGTTTTTTTTCTCCTGTGTGCTAAATAAACAGCAATAGAAGAACAAATCTCCATTAACTTTTCTCTATGATGTTACTTAATTTCGCCAGCATTTGCTTTGTCATCGTTGTTTTCTAATTCCACTTTATTTATTCCCCATTCCATTATTAGCTTTCGTGAAAAGCTACTTTTATTGTATGTTCAGCTGATTTAAGGTTCAACACTTGCATGAAATGTTATAAATGTGAGGAAGGCAGGCGATGGTAGAGTTGTTATTTCTTACAGAAACTTTACTGGGAGAGACATCCTTTATTTGTGTTTTAATTCCCCTTCTCTGTGTTTTCTATAAAGCCTCAACAACACTCCCCTTCCCCAGCAGTGCTGTAAAAAATACTTATTTGAGCACATTACAGTGAAGGAATCTTGGCCTTATCTAAGATACTTCTGTGCTTACATTGATCATATAAATAGTCAAAGCCAGCTTCTGAGCAAACAAACAGAATTAACGGTTGACTATGATCAATACCCGTGGCTTTTAAGCACTTACTTTTTAGTGCTGCTGAGCTTCCTGGAACATATGAGAATTAATGTGAATTCCTTATTGGCACCCTCCCTCGTGGGCATGGACAGATCCCCCTTCGACTGCCTCTGCTGCTCTGTCCACTCATCTGTAGCAGCATAAAGCAACGGGTGGCTTCAAATACAACTTCAATTATGAACAGGCAAATAAGTAGTAAGTAGTATCTCATGGGCTCAGTGCTTGTTAATGAACTTTTAAAACAATAATTCTACAAAGCATAAAACTTTATTATTGACTAATTTTGAGTCTTTAGTTTAAATGAGAAAAACGTATTGTAGGTGGTAAAATTCAATGATAATGGAAATGGAAGGCTGTGGCAGAAATTATCAAAATGCTGGGGTTAAAGTAAGAGGAAAAAAATCATTCTGCTCTAGTCAAAAGTGGGAACAGTGGTAACTGAGAAGTTTGCTAAAGGCATAGAAATAATGAACAGTGTGGAGGATCCATATGTATTTGTGCTGTTGCTTTCTTAGTACCACTCAGTAAATTTAAAGACAAATGAAAGAAAGTTAGTAGTGAGGAACAGAAGACAAAGATGCTGAGGCAGGGAACAGAAAGTTGCGCCCAGTTGTAGCTTTAGGGGATTATAGCTGTATTTCCAAATTATCTAGTAATATTCCCAACATTTACATTTCGACAACAAATGCAAGCACATCCTCTGAATAAGTCATAATTCTGAGTCAGAGTCTGAGTGCCATCTGGACTGAGATACTTCTCTGTTTTTTGTGTGCACACACATGCTTGCGCACAAACTCAGCTGAAAAAACTGGCCTTCATTCGCATACTTCCGGTTATTTTGTTTCTAAAATAAAAGTATTCACACATAGTCTTTAGCCAAAATAATAATAAATAAACTAAGATCACTTTAATTTCTTTGATTCCTATTGATGTTAGCTCACTCCTTAGTGAGGGTGGTATGATATGTGTCAGTTCCCATATGTTTTTTGGTGTCACAATGTCACTCTGTAGTATTTATTTTTAAACTCTTCTTTGTACCTCTCATTTCGGTTGGCTTCCAGAAAGTAATAGTATTCATCTTGGTGAATGTCATCGCTTATTTTAATAAAGAATCTGTTTTCTTCTTCATTTCCCCTCATACACGATGTAGTCTATGCTCAGCCCCTTGCTATGATTTTCCTCCTTACTGACTAGTTGGGACAGGCTGTTGGTGGGGTGTTTGAATGACTTATAGAAAACATACTTATGCATTTTTCACAGTGCATTTGCTGCTAATGAAAATGTTAATTCTGGGCTTTGGATGTTGTTTTTTAGCCATTAGCTGTGGACATGTAAAGTTAGTGGGATTTTGTGAAGCAAGTTTCTTCGGCGTATCTAGCTTGAATGTAGAAACCTAAAATGATGGAGTACTTTCCTATGACACCTGATGGACATGTTCTGTCATTAGGATTTTGAATGGTCATTTATAGGGATGGTTTTAGAAGTACCTGCTAGTGGAGAAAATTGTCCTTGTCACTCTATAGCAGATCAGGATGCTGATTGTACCTGTTAAATCAAGGTTAGAAGCCTCGTGGATGCTGTGATGATATTGTGGCTTTTTGCAGAATTCCTTAGGCAATATGTGAATTAAAATCAGGATTTTATAAAAATTTTGGGGTTCAATCTAATGATTTCAGCAAAGTAAAATTATATCAGCTCAGTAGGTATTTACTGGTAGAGTCAGAGTGGTTATTTGAGAAGCAGGAAAATGAGGGGGGAAAATTTCTTCAATACTTTCCATCTTCAGTGCTGGCAAGAAGACAGAGTTAGAAGGACATTTTTCGTGCCCAGCTGGAATGTGCAGGCAGAAAACTTCTAATTCTTGTTGAAATTGGTAGACAAGTATACCAGTGGTTTTGGAGGCTGTAAAAGTTTTAAGTACATAATTAAAATGTAATTAAAATCACATAGTGGTTTTTCTTACCCATACTGTTACTATTTTTCTTACCCATACTGTCAGTATATCTTGCTCACTGTTACATAGTGAGCAGAATAGATTGAGTGATGCTTTTTCAAAGAAGACAGAGAGCTAGGACTTGGAACTCTCAAATTGCATTTTAGATTTGGAGGATAAGACACATCAGCATCAGTTTCTTTCTGTTACAAGTGAAACAAGATGCTGGTTTCAAAATATTTGTTGAATGCAGGATGAAGGGTGCAATGAGAATAGTACAGACAAGCAACGGTGAGTTGGAAAACCAAGTTAATGGCAACAAAATGAAATCAGAAGGAGGAAAAGAATAATTGAAGACATTGTGATGAAAATATAAGTCTGTTTGGAATTTGCTAGCTACATAGATGGAATAGGCAGGCCAGAATTTTGTAACTTACTCATTTATAGTAACTTTTTTCAGTTTCTGCTTTCACTCTTCCAGTCTGTCTTTACTAAGGTGAAAGGTTCAGAACTGCTAATACTACACAATTTACTTTAATAGTATGCAGAAGATGATTATTGTCTTTCTTAGGAATAAGGGAATTTGATTTTTCCACCCCTAATTGTAGGTATGGCCAAAATGAAGTACTTTTGTCCTGGTTAGAAAATAGCCACGTTTCTTCAGATAGGGGTAGTTTTTCAGGGCTGACTGGTCAGCAGGATTTTCCCTATTCAGCCTTCAATGTTGATCTTCTTTTACATGTTCAAAAAACTTGTCAGCATACAAAGTGGTAATTTACATAATACTTACAAAATAAGAATTATCAGGAACCTGTGCAAGACAAGCAAAGCCCATTAGCTCACTCAGAACAGATGAGAAAAAGAAGCAAAGGTTGTTCTGATGGGAAGCATAGGGTAAAAGTCAAAATTAGAGGGTGTATGGAGGACGTTGGCCTACAGAACATTTGAAGGTGAGATCAAGAGGTATGAATGTGATTCAGGAGGCAATAGGGCTTCTTTTGAAGTTGGGAAAATTTGCCAGACTTTGTACGAGGTCTGTTTAAATAAAGATTGTCTGCAAGACTGGATGTAATATTTGGTTATTAAATAAGAGGGCATCTGCTCTCATAAAAGCCACCCTGTTTTGTTCGTGTATGTTATTGGCTATTTTCCTACTCTGTACAGGCTTTCTATAGAATAAGCTCATGGCAGCCTGACAAATGGAGCATTTATTGTGGCTAAAAGTACTGTAAACAAAACCAAAATAGCAAGTTTTATTGGCTTTTATAATACATTACAATTTTTTAAATTGGCAGTGGTAGAGTGGAATTCGGTATTTTAGGACCCAAATGTTGTTATCTGAAAACAGTGGACTTCATTTTCCAATTCTTTTTTTCTATTACATACAGTGCTGTTTTTCTTATTTGTTGCTCACGCCCATGTGTTGTAGAAACAGATTCTAATAAGAACCATTTACAGACTCGGTTGCTCGTTCACGTGCAGCTCCACACAAATGCATTGCCTGCATTTGCTCTCATCTGTTTTAAAAAAGTAATTATTTGCCTTTGAATTTGAAGAAAATCGTGATTTGAGTCTGCTTCTCATATTGTCTTGTTAGGAGCTGAAGCATATGGAACCTTCATTATAACTGAAACAAGATAAACTCTCCAAGGTAACAAAGAAACCTCCTTGAAATGCCTAAGAAAATTAAATATCTGTCTTTTATACAAAGATTTGATCCAGCAGTCATTATTCAAATAGAAATTCCACTGAAGTCCAGAGGAATTTTGCTGGAGTAGAGTTTATGATTAAATTCTGTTGGAATCAGTAGTAATGTTGAACCTGGTCCAGTCCCTTATGCCATTCTGTTATCTTCTAGGTAAGGAGAGTTTCTTTGTTTCCCCAGCTGAACTTACTTTTAGTGTCAAGTTCATCACAGTCTGCTTTGAAAACAAATGTACAAGCTGCAAAGGCTTGTATTAGTTGTGTGCTGGAATTGTCTCCTTCAGACTTGGTGGATGTCAAAATAGTATGCAGAGGTATGCCATTAGCAGGTGAGTGCTGGTAGTGGCACAAAGTGGTTGTTGATTCATGATAAGAATGTCAATCATTGAATTAAATTAAGTTTTAAAAGAAAAGGCTTTCTTGTACACAGCAAAGGCTTAAGAATTTATTTCTTTATATTGTTCTAAAACAAGTTATCAAGTGTCATTCATCAATTTAAATTATTGGTAATTCCTAAGTAGAAATATATTAAAATGCATCAGTCTCATCAGAGATACAGGACCTGTGAGGGGAGGTTAAGAGAGAGAAAGGGAATATGTTTTCTCATAGTGTGGCTGAGCCATTAAATTTGAATGTGTCAGTGAGTTCCTCTATGCCTGTTAAGCCTCTTAAAACACTCATAAGCCTTGTTTATGCTTATGTTTCATGTCTGTCTAAGGAATCATGGGGAAGACTTTCTCACTTTCAGGGTGGGTTTTGGTTTGGGGTTTTTTTCCTGCACAGGCAAGATCTGTCTGAGCAAGGGCTTGCTCATGATGGCTGTGTATTGTTTCTATTTTTATAGCAAATATATGAACGTATTTCCTTTCAAAGAAAAGTGTTAAAGAAAGTAGGCTATCTTGTCTTCCAGTTTTTGTGATATTATGTATTATATATCACAAAAAAGATTTCCCCTGGGTTCTATAGTATGCATTTTCTGTAACGACTCTATAGATGACTTAAAGTGTTTCTGGAATCAGTTACCAAGAAGAGAAACATTATTAACTAAAAAGAAAAGCAATCCATCTATCTTCAGACCCATATTTCAGGTTTTGTATTTAACTTAAAATATATAAATGAAGTTACCTCACAACAAAAGAAAAGCTTTCTTCCGAAAAGTTTAATTGTCCTCCTACCAATTTGAACTTCTGGATCTACTGGTCTGGATTCCTGTTGTCCACTGCCAAGGCAGAGGTGGTCTGCTTTAGCATGGGATAAAAAAACCCTTTTGGACATCACAAAGCAACAAACAAAGTCATAATACTCTTTATTGTTTTGTTACTTCTTTGATCGGTCACTTAGAGAAGTATTTTCTCAGCTCAGAAAATAGTATCTCTGCCTGAAAATTCGATTTCAGCTGTCACCTTTAAAAATATTTATGAAATCTGAAAGGAAATTGAGGGTTATTTCTCTCTTTTCCTGCACTCGTTTTCTATATTTGGCAGTATTGAATAATGTATGTGTAACTGCATAATCAGTTTTGCATCTGTGCCAGTAGGCAATTTCATTTCTTAGTCTCCAGTTCAAAAGTTACTTCATCATGATAGTGCACTGCTGCGTTAGTCTGAGCTCATGAATTTCTCCTGACTGGGTTTAAAGCATTTCTTTGGAGCTGGCAGATCTGAAATATGCCTTTGTGCCTTTTTTGAAATAGAGAAAGGCTTTTGATGATGGGTTTGGAGAAGGGATTGTTGGTCATTTGTGTAGGTGAAGCTGTGGAAGGAAGATTGAGTCGTAATTCTGTAGATGCTTCCATGGAACAATGGAGCACAATAGGGAATGAATAAGACACTGGGATAATCATGAAGCCTTTGTTGGACCTGACAAAGAAGCACACTTGGCTTTTTGAAACAGATGATCACACCTTTGATCTCTTTTCAAGAAGTGTTTTTTTTTGTCATGGTTCCAAAACCTGACATTAATGACCTGCAAAAGAAGGGATGGCTGTTGGATACACCTATGTGCTCGCTGTTCTGCCACTGGTACTAGTAAAGTTACCTTAACATCAGCAGGGGTTGCAGGTGCAGAACCAAAATGGTAGTTATCTGTCCAGGAGTCTAGTGTTGGTACAGTTGAAATAAATCTTAACCAGTGTTTAGAAGGAAGGGACAGAGGGGAAAAATGTTCTCTAGCATATACACCTAAGCAAAATCAGAGGAGAAAAGGTTACTAGATGAAATATTTGCCATGCAGTATACATACAGGTGTATACATAACTGCTAAATATAGGCCACTTGAAAAATATAGTGTTCTTTTAAATAGCAAAATGAAATTTATTTATATTTATAATTAACCTGAGATGCAATTCTCCTTCATAAGCAGATGTGAGTCCATTATCTTTGATGAAGCGTAGTAAGCTTCCACAGAGTTAGTTTTGGTTCTCAAACCAGATGAACTCTGGAAAGAGCTTCATGCTTGCTTAGTTATTCAAGTTTTTTCTTCAAAACCAAATACAGACAAAAAAGTTTTCCAGTATGGGAATGTTTTAATTTTTGCTATGGAATTTGATTTTCATAATTTCAGTGATACTCGCCAGATATGTTAATAAACTAACCAGAAAATGCAACTTAACTTGCTCTTTTTCTCCTTTAAGGTGGTTTCATCTGGAGTCCAGACAAGGGAAGAGAACTAAAGACAGAGGAGAAATAAAAGTCAATATTCAGTTTATGAGGAATAACATGACAGCGAGTATGTTCGATTTGTCAATGAAGGACAAAACCAAATCCCCTTTCACTAAACTAAAAGACAAAATGAAAGGTCGAAAAAATGATGGGACATTTTCAGACACATCCTCTGCAATCATCCCAAGTACTCACATACCTGATGCAAACGTAGGGGTATGTAGTGGTGAAGTACAAATGAAATCAAAACCAAAAAAACCTTTCCTGTTGGGACCTCAGCGGTTATCCTCAGCTCATTCAATGTCAGATTTAACAGGATCTCACGTCTCCTCAGAAAAAATGAAATCCAGCACAGTTGGCTACTCTCATCTTTTCAGGCGTCAGCTGGAGTCTTTTGGTTCGGTTGATGAAGGTGGTAAGTATCATGACCATTATAATTACAGCCCGCTGCTATTAGGGCATTCAGAAGTCTGTTTCTTTAGTTTATGAAGCAATTACAAGGCCAGAAAGTTAAGTATTATTGCTAGCCTTTTATTTTCACTTCCATTAGTTAGTGGTAACTCATAATTGCTGTTTCTGAACATAAAAGATAACGAAAGTGGTCATAATATATAGTAATTTAGCATTTTTCGTATTTCCTCACTTAAAAGTATATTGTACTAAAGCATTACATTCTAGAGGGAACTCTAGGCAAAATAGCATCTTGTCAAAAATAAAAATCTATTTCAAAAGTTGAAAACTATCACTGAAGTTTTAAACATTTATACAAAGAACTGAAAATACTTTGCATTGTTCAAAGTTACTGTGCAGCATCAGACAACTGTTGCTTTCTGGAATGCCACACTGTAGTCATAGCTATCTTCTTTTAGAACTTAGTTTTCACCCAGGAAACAAAATGTTGCTGTAGTGTCTATCCATAATCAATTGCAAAGTTTCTAGACCTAAGCTAAAACGGGTTCTCTGCATGTCTTAAGTTATATTGTAGTGGCTCACTGATAATATACTAATGACAGTTTTTTTGCAGGGAGTCTGAAATCTCCACATAGAAGGACATTAAGTGTTGACACTTCTAAAATGAACCAGCTTGGCAGCACAGCTGATGAAACTGCACTTGAAGCACAAAATGACCCATTTACCAATGTAAGTGCTTCATTACCCCAAAAATTTGCTACACTGCCAAGACAGAAGAACCCATTTGAAGAAAGCCCAGCAGCGTGGGATCAAAACATAAACCTGTTTTCCAAACCTGTCGACATCAGAAGAGACATTAAAAAAGAGAAAAAGGAAAAAGTTAGTCTGTTTGAAAGAGTGACTGGGAAAAAAGATAGCAGGAGGTCAGATAAACTGAGCAATGGGGGATCAGACAGTACTACTGACTTGAAATCACCTAGTGCGTTTGGTGAAACTCATCAGGAGAGTTTTGATTATGATTCAACTAATCCGTTTCTGACAAACTTCAAGCCTACAAGCATGTTGCCATCTTCAAGGTAGGTTTTTGCTGTATTTTGATCTGATATCTTGAACATGTTATATAAATGAAAATGTGAAGTGTCAAGGAGCACTTAGTGCTTTAGATACATTTATATCATTGCGTATTTGTTTCTACGTAAAAGTTATGAACTTACATAGTTGGATCTTCATTTTGAAGTTACATTTACATTACTAATATATACTGTGAATGTTCTTGGGTACTTATGTTTGTGGAAGACCTTGTTTGTCCTTCCTGAAAGTCTCTGTTTTCACTGAACACTCATTGCTAATTATTACAGTGCCCTAAGTCAAGTTTTAAGAGGGAAAGGTTTCAAGGGAAACATGAAATGGAATAAACAACAGGGTGAAGAAAATGTGAGTAATGAAAACAAAATGGGTGCACCCATGGGCACTTACATGCTTGAATTCGTTTGGCTCCATATAGCTTTGCTGAGATCCTGTGTATTCAAGTCATTGCACAAGACAGCAGTTTATGTGTTAAAAAGAGTGAATTAAGTTACCTGGGCTGTTAATAAACTTTCATTTAAATAATTTATTTTAATCTTTCTTTGTCTACCAACAGTTTACTTGTTTTCCTTGGGGGAAAAAAAATGCATCCCATAGTTAGTTTCCTTTTGAGCTTTGGTTTGCTATTCAGGGAGGATACATTGTCTCTGTCTCTCCCTATATATATACACACACACACAAACACACCCCAAATATACCATTCCCAACAGATAAATGTTTTCAGTTAATTATTTAACTTTTATTCATAATTATATTAATGCCAAAAATTAACATTTGGGGTTTTTTTTTTTCATTTTTTTTTTAAGGTAATGATTCATTTCTATTTAATGGCTTAAATTTGATAGAAATTGAATTCAAAATTCAAACGCTCCGAATTGGAATATGAAATTGTGAAATAAATCACTGCTTTAAATGGTAAACATGGTTCTAACAAATTTGCCTGTTCCATGTCTATTAATTCCATAATTAATGACACAGTGGTATTTTCTTTAAAACAAATGTTTCTTGTTAACTTGTTCTTTAAGAGTTTAGAACAGATTGATTTTACTGTATCCCAGTTCAGTTTTAGTCATAGGTTAGAATATATGTTTTCTCAACAAATCATGGATATGAATTAGATAAACTGAAATGGTACTACTATAGAAAAAATTCAGTTGCCAGAAGCTCATACAGAGTTCAATGAAGTCTTCTTAGCATCTTCTGTGAGTCAGGTTAGTTCCTAGTGTCTTAAATAAAATGTTTACAGATAGTGTGAGAATATTATTTACTTAATAGACGTTTTCTGTAGATTAGAGTAAGGTTAGGATGTAGCTCGGTTTGTCAGAAGTTAAACTTCTGTTTGAATGAGCTCCTTTACAGAGGAATCATTTAAATAACAATTAAAATTGCATGGCATTTATTTTTTTCAATATAAAAATGTATTCAGGCAGATGCTAGATACAAGTAGTGAAATCTTTTGAAGTTCTTGAATGCAGCAGATCTTTATAAATTTTTAATGGTAATCATGATGGGCTTTTTTCCATTTATTTTGCAATTAAAAAAGCTCATCACAGTGCCCATTCAGAAGGACTCTAGTCAATTGTTCCCCCTCTTTGTCTAAGTCTCTTTTACTAGTTCTTGACTTTTATGTAAACATAAACTTTTGATAAGACAAATAGCTATTCTGTTGTTTTCAAAAAGCAGAATAGTAAACATTTTGACCTTTTCTATAAGACAGCTGTTATGGAATAATATCTAGCATGTAATAATTTCAGTTAGAAGCTCTCAATTTTCATGTGCTCCTGTATTATTTTCTGTGAGAAACTTAGAACAAGTTCACTTTCTTTCAAATATATCTTGCACAATGATTTGCATTTGAAGTAGAAACTAATACAAAATGTGCATATTTAACAAGTTTGCAGTTTAAGTTTACTTTTTATCTGTGAAGGATTTGTTGAATAGAATCCGGTTGTAATTTTTCAAACCAGTAATACTGTGAAGAAAGAGTTGTATAAATCTGTGGGCACAAAATGAATGAAGTTCAGTAACAAATTCAGTATGCAGGAAACATACACAGGGAGTTCAGACTTCTGAGTTGGTTTCTATTTACTCAACATGCTGTTAAGGTCTTTGGGATGGATACCATTTCTGCAATTAAACCAGGCAATATCTTTTTTATCTTTTATATCCAAAATCAGTGTTCTGCTGTGAGTTTGTTTTGCACATGGATCTCCCAGTTAACTCCACTTAACTAAGCCTTGGTTTAAGTGATGATACGGTCCTGGGGCATATGAACTGGATTCCTATCTGATGAAACTCAGCCGGAAGATGTATTCCAGGAGCACCCTGTAACAACAAAAGGACATTCAGTCCATGGGACCAGGCTGGAGATAGTGCAAAGTGGAATTAAAAAACCCACAGCAGCCTTCTTCTTCTTCTTGTGGGCAAAAAATTGACCAAGCCATTTCCTTCATGTGCACAGTGTGGAGGTCAGGTTCTTAGCACCAATGAACCAGTCTCTGTAAAGTTAATGGGAGTCTTTTCAGTGACTTTGGTGTGCTTTGAGTCAGGCTCAAGTCTGTCCTAACTGAATGTGGTTATTGACCAGACAGTAATGACATACAAAACAGGAGCTCACAACAGCATCACTAGGGGTGTTACAGAACAGAGCTGCAGAATAGCCCTTCACCCAACCAGTCATTAAGTGCTAGCTAGCTATATGCAGGCTCTGTCACTAATCACTCTTATTTACTGGTTAAAAGAATGAAGATAGATACATCTACCACATTTCTTAGCTGCTGACACAGAAAATGTAGAAGTGGTTCAGCAACAGTTACAGGGTTTTTTTTCTCTTAAAAGCAAGAAGTATCCCAGGCTTATTTAAGAATTACTATTTATTTTTATTACTATTATTTATTATTGTTATTTCATAAATGTTTAAGAAGTATTTTGGGAAAGCAAACAAAACCTGCCTGGCTTGTGTATACTACTACTAGTGGTCAGGAAATCACAAAATATGGACCCCTGATTTCTATTAATCTCTGCTCTGGCAAAGGCTTGTTCTGTGGCTTTGGCTAAATCACTTAAGTTTCACTGCTCCTGATTTGTAAAATGGGGATGGTATTTTGTTACCTCTTACAAATGCTGAGTGGATAAATGAGTATTTTTTAAGGGTTTTATAGATACGGTATTACAGTATTACATAAGTGTTAAGATTGGGGGGTTTTATTGTCTGGTGTAGGTGTAATATAGATATTTATGAGCTGATTTCTTGACAACTTAAAAATGCTACAGTCTCACAGTGAAACACGAAATGCTGTTTTTGCAAATATTGCAAAATCTGCTCATTCCACAGGATTTATATTATAAAGCCAATGAAGAATTCTTAAGCACACAATACGTCTAGTATTTTAAGCCAGCATTTACCAATAATAGTTCTGTCTTCATACTTCTTAATCCACTCCTTTGAAACTTTGGCCTAATACTATTTTAAATTGCATTCATTCTTACAATGACTGCTATTGTCATGGCTCTCAAGAGGTTAATTTGCAGGCAGAAGCCACGTGGATTTTACATTGAACACAGTTAAAGAAATTGAGGGTTACTCCAGGAAAACAAAGATTGTTTTTTGTGCCACATCTAAACCTTGCGCATCGTCTTTCTGAAATTGTTTGTGTTTAGGAAAATACACTAGAGTCAGCTAATAAAGTGATGTGCAAATTTCTCAATTTACACCACTTGACAAGTGCTAAAAGAAAAACATCTTTAATTTTAACGTGTTATTAGGACCTTTTTAGAGAGATTGTACAAGTTATTAACAAGGTCCTCTGAGACAGGAGACGGGTAATTAACAAGACCTA